>JAOXJP010070261.1:0-29464 GCA_025762735.1 Platanus orientalis
GGCCATACCGTATCATCAATAACCACAGATTTCGAAGAACTACCTAAACCTAATTTTTACAATTGCTACTAAAACATAAAAAAATAGGTACTTGTGTTCAATTCGAAGGATTAAAAACCTAATGTTTGAGCATTAAAGATGTTGGCTTGTCTATCAAAGTTTTTACTCTTTGTTTTAGCATTTATGATATATTTTTTTAAGAGACTAAATTTAGATCCAAATTGAAAGGATCTCTGGTATTTAAAAGCATCTTGGATTTGGTGCGACCCCTTAATGAACTAACTGGGTCAGCCCAGCATCAGGATTGGACACATCATCCAAAAAAGTGGCTTACACTTTTTGGAGGGGCTTTCACTTTTCGGCACTGATGTGTCCGCCCCTGGTGCCGGGCAGACCTTGATCGTTCATTAAGGGATCGTCCCAAATCTTGAGGGATTTAAATTTAAACGATAATCTAGATCCAAAGTCAATGGTCCGTTCTATGTAAATTTGAAAAATAAATAAATAAAAGAGCTTAAAGAGATGAGAAAACACCTTGATCATCAAATTCATGAAGCAAAATTTAATCACTTGTTAATTAAAATTAGCTCAAAAGTGGGATTTCCCAATTTAAGCATTCATTTTCCGATTAAAGATTAAATTATAACTTTTTGATGAAAATACCAACACACACAAACAAGACAGAGAGTGCCAAAGCTAGGGACGTTATTATTCTCCGGCAAGTCTGTATTTACTGTTTTAGATAGGGCGGTGGCGCCGCCTCAGAGACCATTCCCCGGCTACGCGTTCGCGTTCATGTCCGACAAAAAGAAAAAAGAAGAAGAAGAAGAAAACAGAAATAGAAAAATATCGATACGAATGAAGTAGCCAAGTAGGAACCGTGCGTGGGTCGGCCTCTTCCTCTCTCTTTCAACCCCTCTGTGAGTGAGCCCTGTCTGTGTCTGGTTTCCGCTGCACCGTAGAGTCACCATGGAAATCTTCAACAAGGTTCGGAACTTGGACGCCTACCCGAAGATCAACGAGGATTTCTACAGCCGGACCCTCTCCGGAGGTGTTATCACTATCGCCTCTTCCATCTTTATGCTCCTGCTCTTCATCTCCGAGCTCAGTAAGTTCTTCCCTCCCCTCTTCTCTCCATTTTCTCTTAAGTTAGGGTTTCGTTCTTCTTTAAAAAATTCTGGGTTTTTTGTTTTTTATTTTTTATTTTTATGGGTTGCGCGATTCTTCTTATGATTTCAAGCAATTGTAGTTTTTTTTTTACACTGCTTGGATCCGAAATTAATATGCTTTGTTTGTGACGATCCGTGTCTCTGATTATATCGCTTTGGAACTTTAATTTGTTTTTGCTAGATTGAGCTATTCTTGATCTGTGCTAAACTGGAACCATTGTCTGTTGGTCCACTTTCCATCATATGTGCATAATGCGTTATTGGCAATTGAGGTAGTTTCTACCAAATCATTCATTTTATCCTATTTAACTTGTTGCATTCATCTTGAAGACGTTAGTAATCTCGTCTGTTAACCTACAACATACTCAAAGAGAGTACTTTTGGTTAGTTCTAATGTAATTTTGGGAAGTAATTAAAAGTCTCAGTAAAATGTTACATTTTGTACTTGTAAATTCATCATTGATGAATTTTTTAATCTTCAGAATTACTTGGGAATCCACTTATAACTTGGTTTAATTTTTGAGATCTGTGAAATTCATCGGTTTTGAGTGCTATAGGACATTGGTGGAGCTCACTGAAAAAATAGATTGTTGGCACTAAAGTGATGTGTCCAAACTTCAAGAATGCTTCATGAACATTGTCGATTGCTCTTACTAGTGAAAATAGTTAATAGGATTTTCAGTTTAGTACTTTTGTATGGTAATATTTTTTAATTGTTTCATTTTTAGGTTAATTTATGTTAGTTTATTGTCAATTAGTTTAAGGGTTTTTATTTATTTTCAAAATTAATATTTATTTATTTTTTTATGAAAATAAGAGATCTATTTATCAAAAAAAAAAAAACTATTTCCATTACTTTTTATCTAGGCCTTATTTTGGGAGGTCAAAACCATAGTTGCAAGGAAGCTCAGTACAAGGTAGGAAGCTCACCTCCCGTGAAGCTCATTTGGGAAGCTAATTTCATTCTGCTTTCCAAACGTAGGAAGCATAATGAATCTGGTGAAAGCTCCTAAGGGAAACGAGTGAGAGCATTTAGAGAAGCGAGTAGAAACGTCTACAAAATCGACTAGGAAGTTATTTAAGGAACAATATTGCATTTTATTTAATGTAAATCCTAAGCTATTAGCATTGAATAAAATATTATCTATGAGATTTATTAATGATTTTTTATGAAAAGAAATATTTAGTATTGAATTTATAGTTTATATTATTTTATTTCAATCCAATAAAAAAGATTCAAATCTTATGGTTTTTATTCAAGGTCTTTTATAGTTTGACTTTAAGATGTAAGTTATCTAAAAAAAATCTATGTATGGTAAAATATAAGGTTTGGTTGGCCATACTAGAAACAAATAGTTTGCCTATTGATTTGTATGTCATGATTCTTTGTACTTATATAGTATAGGGCTTAGGTTTTTTTGTACTTTCTTTAAGGTTATTCATTTTATTGTAGTGTAATTGAAATTATTGATTATAACTTATAGTTATTTACTTTGTTATCGTTTTTTCGCTTCTTACTTCCAAAGGATTTATTGAGCCTCGCTTCTCGTTTTTACTTCTTACTCTGGTAACTATGGTCAAAACTTACTCGTTTGTGTTTATTTTGGTGTTATTTGAAATGTTATTTAATTACCTTCCCAACTGAGTCAAATCTTAAGAATCCAATGTGATTTGAAGATTTTTTTTTTTTTAAACGATGCAATTTATTAAAAAAGAAGAGAACCAAAAGATGAGGAAACAAACATTCACCAGGATGGTGAATAAACAAGGAAAAAACTAAAAATTACAAAGAGAGGAAAGCCATAAAAAGAGGTACATGAAAACACCAAAGACGAAACAACTTCACTCCAAAAGGGCGCCCAATCCAACTCATCATACTCCTTGGAAATGGAAACGTAGTCCGAAATCATAAAACTAAACATGGAGTCTATCTTGAGAGGAGGGCTTGTGCTCAAAGATGTGATTGTTATGCTCCTTCTAAGCTACCCAAGAAATAGCTCCAGGAAGGAATTGCCAAATAACATTAAGAATGCCCACTAACTTCCTAATCTAGCAACCAACAATAAGATCTCTATAGTTGTTTGGAAACACCGAAGAGATGTGGAGGTGCGCAAGAAAGAAGGTCCAAATCTTCCTCACCAATCGGCAATGTATAAAAAGATGGTCCACTAATTCCTTCTCACCCAAGAATAAAATACATTTATTTGCCAAATTCCAACCTCTACTCTTCAAATGATCAAGAGTAAGAATTTTATCCAGAATAGTTGTCCAAAGGAAAAAAAAAAAAAGGACTAACTTTCAAATGCCCATGCATGAAAAAAAAATGAGAATCAGCTTTCAAGCATCATAGAAAGACTTAGTAGAAAATTTACCTTAGTCAGCCCCCAAACCTGACAAGTACTCTTACCCGAAGATAGCCTAAGGTCTTCTAAATGACTCATCAAACTCATCCAGTGATCTCATTCCTAGTCTTTTAAATTTATTATTAGAAGGGCTTGATTGTGCAAATGAATCTTTCTGAAACCAAGATCCCCGGCTTTCAACGGGAGGCAAACCATTAATAAAAAAAAGGGAGGCAAATTGTCTTCCAATCAACAAGGTGATACTTCCTACCGTCCTTCGTATCATTCCACAAAAAAATTCCTAAAACACATCTCCATCCTCTTAACCACCAAAACAAGAATCGTAAACAAGGAGAGATAGTGAATGAGAATGCTAGCCAAAGCACTTTTGATGAGGGTCAGCCTCCCCCCTTTAGACGAATAGGAGTCTTCCAAGAATTCAAACGGGTAGAAATATGATCCATGACTAGGTTCCAAATCAATTTAGATTGAAATTTGACACCCAAAGGGAAGCCAATTTAAGAGGGAGGAAAGGAGCCCAATTTGCATCCCAAATAGTGGACAAAGCATGAATTTATCCCAATTTAATTGTTGGTCAAATTAACTTTTAAACCCAGGACAACCTCAAAACATCGCAAGATGCATCTCAAATAACCCACTTGCCTAATGTCCACCTCACAAAATATCATCGTGTCATCTGCATACTATAAGTGCGAGATGGACACACCTGCATTTCCAATCACAAAGCCGGAGAGAAATCCATTCTTTGCTTTCTTATTCATTCTACTAAAGGGTTCAACCACCATAGTAAAAGAGAATGGAGAGAGGGGATCCCCTTGCTTTAAGCCTCTCAAGCTTCTAAAAAAGCCTTCCGACACCATTGATCAAGACTGAAAAGGACATAGACTGAACACACGAATTCATCCAACACCTTCATTCTCATTTGCCCCAATATACAGATGAGAAAATTTCAGTTAATATAATCATAAGCTTTCTCCAATTCCAGATTACAGATTATCCCTTGTCTCCCTAACTTCACCATCTCCAAGGTATCACTTTGTGACGGGTATTAGCTATTTTAGAGTTTTAGTTTTTCAGGAAGTCTAATCAGAGTGAAATTGGAAATCTTGGAATGTAAAATTTATATATACACTTTTTTTAACTTAGGAATATTGCTGATTGAATGAAATTTCAACTCCAAAATTTTGAAGGTGATGCTTTCAACCCTTGGTGTTACTCCTAGGTTTAACTAGTATGACTCTAGTTGGTATCTTCTTCTCTTTATATATTCTTTGTTTTCTGTTATTTTCTTTCTACAGCAGATTTCTCTATTAAAGACCAAATCACACCTTTGATCCTACATCAGTTTGTTGTTAGAGCCTTGGTCTTGCATCAATGTTGATAAATGCAAAAGACATGAAATTTGACATGTTTGCATAACTATGAAGGTACCATGGTTCATCTCATTCATAGGTTGTAACTTATTCCTTAGGGTTTGTTTAGTTGTTTCTTCAAGCTGTTTGTATGGCTTGGGGCTTTGTTTTCAAAAAGAATGGGGGGATTATTTGCAAGATGGACAAGTGGGGCCTTTGGAGGTAGGTCAATTTGGATCCATTATCCACTCAATTTTTGTTAGGGTGTTTGTATTGGAGGGATTGGCACACATTCCTAAGACTCGGTTAGTTTATTGAAACTTGGAGAAATTAGTTTCTGCTTTCTAGAAAATGAAGTGGGCACTGTACAAAAGGCTTTCATAGGTTTAAAGTAGGAGATTACCAAGGTGGAAAGCGATCCTTCTCTGCTGTATTTAGAGAAAACATAAAACATCATTGGTTGTACTGGGAGAATTTAATTAAACTTTGATGTGTACTTTCTTGGGAATCTCTGGATGGTCAGTATTTGTGGTAATTTAGATGATAATGGATCCAAGCTTAAAGTATTTTCTGGTCCTGAGGGCATCAAAGGTGTCAAGTTAAGACATTAACATTATAGGAAGGGTTCAAATTTTTTGAAAATTATTCTCTGGCTCTTCTTGAAATAAGAAGTTTGCTTTTGAATAAAATCTTTGGGTCCTTGGAGGCTCAGGGATATCACCAACCCCATTGGAGATATTGTCATGTATAGACAATGTCTTACGAGAACTAAAATGGAAGCACCTTAACTAAAGAGGTATGCCATGCTAGGTCCAATCATGAGGAAAGCAGGATTTGGTCCTCCGGTATGAGTGGTAGGTTACAATGAAAACTTGCTTTGGAACTATTGATGATTCCCTGAGAGTGTACATGCTGTGGAAAGAGATATGGTATCAAGATTCAGTTCTTCCCACAGACAGCTGTGTTGGGAAAGATTTCGGTGATGGAGAACCTGATAAGGAAGGGTTTGAATCTGCCAAATGTTTGTTTGTTGCACTATAGTAACGGGGAATCCGTCTCTCACTTGCTTATTCATTGCTTTTATGCTTTAGGAGTATGGATCAGGATTTTGAGGGACTTTGGGAGCTGTTGGGTGACTCCTCTAGACCTAGGCTGGTCACTGTTTGGGTGGAGATCTACGGCCTTGAATGCTCTAGGAAGGAAGGTTTGGCCATTGGTTCCAGCTGCTGTGTGTTGGTTGCTTTGGAGAGAAAGTAATGCATGGGAGTACTCGAAAAATGTGATAAGTATATGTTGTATGGAGCTTAACAGAAGCTAAACATAGCTTATAAAATCTATAGAATAAATCAACTACGGGTATTTCTGGTCAGAATATGTGAAATAACCAAAATACTCCTGACCATGCATCAGAAAATTCTCAGATTATACAGGTAGGTTCTGACGTATATTAGGGTCCTATGGTCAAAATTTCACAATATTTGGATAAGATTTTCTTTATGAAACTTTAAATTTCAGACCTTGATAAATTCTTTAATGGAGGTTTTACTAAAACCAGTAGGGAATCTTGGCTTATAATTCAGCAAAGAAGAAGGGGAATAAAGAGGCGTGTGAGGGGTTTGAAAGGGTATACCTAGGGGACTAAAACCCTAAAAAGAAAGCAGAAAAAAAGAAGAAATATAGGGGGGGGGGCAATTTCTGATTTCCAGAAACCCAGAAAATTCTGGTATACTGAATATAGATTTATGAATAGACTTCAAATAGTACAGGGATGTTAGACATATGAAAGAACAGATTTAAACAGAGAACCAACAGCAAAATAAGGACTGAAATACCTGATTTCTGAAGGTAGAGGTTGCTCTAAACCAGTCCCAAAAGAACTCCAATCAGTTTGGTCTCCTTGTTTCCCAGACTAGTCAATATCAATTGCTCTCCTGATGCTCAAATCTGTTCAGTCGTGTGGACATCAACTTCTCAATTTAGGTTAAGAGAAGAAAATTTGGAAAGGAAGAGAGAAGGAAGGAGGGATTATAAGAGAAAGGAAGGGGATGATAGAAGATAGAGGAAGAAGAAGAACAAGAGAGGAAGAAGGGAAGAAGAATAGGATTCGTAGGATAGGGAGGAGAAAGAAAAGGGAAAGAGAGATAGGGATTCAATAAGAGAGAAGAGGGGAGAGAAAAACCCACTCTTGGGTTTCAAAACACAAACCATTTATTTATTTATTCCAAATATCCTTCCATGCCTTGGTACATATTGACCCCATCAATATAAATAAATACCCTAATACACCAACTGTTAAAAGTTTCCAAAAATAGAAATGATAACTCTTACCAACACTTCTCTAATAACAATTCCTAATAACAAATAACCTAAAACAATAGAAAGAAAAGGGCAAGTCGACCAGCCCATGTGGACCCCATATTTTGACCATTGACTATACTAAAGACCTAAATAACCTTGGCTTTAAAATAGCCTTACTCCTAAAACACCCATGACATACTTTCCTTATTTCAAAATTGTCCCTAAAAAAACCAGAAACAACCTTGGCATAAAGCTTTAATGCATAAAATCGAAACAGTGAAAACAAAAATGACCCTAACTGACTTGGTCTTCAAAATCTCTCTTTTGGCCTTAGGCCTGGGCCTCCAAAGAGGGTATCTCTTTTCCAGCCAAGATAGGGCTGCTACATTAGAAAGAAACGATAGTATTTTATAATGCTGCTAAACCTTCCTTCCAAGTTTATAAAAGGGCAAAGGAGATGGTCGTATCTTGGGCTGTGCATAAGTTGGGTTCAGCTAATGTGGGGAGGGGGACTTTTGTTATGGGACTGGACTCATGAGATGAGATTGGTGTGAGATAGGTGGCTGGGTATGGGATTGGGCACCTGTGATTGGTGTGAGGGCTTTGGTGAGATAGTTTGATGCGGACATCATGACCAAGATGATGATTGGGCCAGGTTCACAACCATTTTATTTACCCAGTTGTTTTCTTTTATGTTATTGGTGTCTCTTGTAAGGGGGGGGGGAGACATAATTGTGAGTGTAGTATAGTCTTTAACATTTATTTGAAGGTATTTTTGTTATTTTTAGTAGTGTAGGGTTATTTGTGTCATGAGAGAATAATAGAGGGGTTTATGCTTCAATTTCTACTTCTTGTAAAAAAACCCTAGCCGTGGGACTCTATTTATAGAGCCCATGACCAACCAATCTCTTATGCAATATTTGAATAAAAAAAACGTCTCTCACGTTGAAGTCTTTCTTCTTCCTTTTTTTTTTTATTGAAGTTGAAGAACCCTAAACCCTGGAATGGGTCGAGGTCTCTACCTAATTTAACGTTAGAGGTGGATATCACTCCCTTTCCCTTGGGTTAAAGTTCTTCCCCTTTCTTCTATTTTCTTCTTTTAATATTTTACAAGGTTTTTTGTGTTGCTGAATTTATGCCCAATTTGGAGAGAGGGAATACAAAATACTTTACATCAAAGTTTCGATTGAGTTGAAGCTTCTGTAATATTCCCTCCACCTGGACAAACCCAGTAGGAGTGCCTAACAACTTCAAAAGTGATTCCCTTTTTAAGATCTAGATGAGTTCTTCATCCCTGGCATGAATAGCACCAAGAAACCACTTGCACGAGTTTGGATACCACTCCTCAACCTTTAGGAATCAATCAAAAATATTTAGTGGGATTATAAGGGAGGCCTAGACGATCCTCCCTCACACCTCCCCTTGCATTATCATCATCTATATGAAGGGCCCCACTCAAGTTTACAAACTGCAAACGTTAAAGAGGGGCTGAAGCTATTATGGGAGAATCGATCCTATCTCCTACATGTTAGGAATCGGGTTGAGAGTTTTTTGCAGGGCTATAACAACCCTTGGACGATGCAATGTGAAGTGGGACCCCCTCCTAAAACTCAGGCTTGATTGAGTTAAAGCCCAAGTTTTGCTTCCCAGGAGTGATTCTGCCGAGAAACATGGGTTGTAGGAGATCGACCTCATCTCTCTCATGATTTAGATTTTGTCGAAGCTGTTTCACTTGGGATCTAATAACCCTTGTACGGTCCTTGAGGAAAAGATTCCAACTTCAAATCTTCATTCCACCACAGTCTACAGCCATCGGAAGACCACCAAGACGTGAACATGGTGATTCCGATAGACCCCACGATTTTGCTTGCTGCTTCCTCTTAAGTACACCATTGGAAGAGCTAAAACCCCTGGTTCTTAAGAGGTCTAAGGCGACCCTAGGGGTACACATCTCCATCCCGAAGCTGGTTCCTACATAGAGAATTCATTCCTTGAGTTCAAAGGCTGGCATCACAGTCAGTTTAGGAAGATGACTTGAACTACTTCCTAAATACCAGTTGTAACGACCCTGAAATTCACTACCTTATTTGGGTGTGAAACTGGATCGCTACTAAACCGGATCCATACAAAATTTGTTATAAATTTAAGCCTTTTACCTAAACCTGTGATTTTTGCAGAATACTTAACCTTAACCTTAAAATAACATAGGCAACAGAATCACAAACTATCACATCTAACCATAATCTTAAAAATACAATGGAAATAAACCATAATATATAATCCAACTAACCATCATATCACCATCTTCCATCACTACAGCTTGAATATAAATGTACAAGTCTCAAAAGTCAAACTTTAATCTTAATACATTTCAAAATGAAGGTCTAATATGAAATATAGAGTCTAGAGAGAACTATAACTAGTAGGAAAGAAAAATATTTGCTATATGCCTTCTTCTCGATCTTAAAGTATTCCAAATAGCGCACCTGCACTAAACCTCATATGTAATAAAAATGGTATGGATGGGTGAGATCCACGGCTTGTAAGTAGGTATACAAAACCTACTACAGAAACCGGACAAATAAAACAAAAATATTTTAGTATGAAAATATTGATAACATCTCCATATAAAACATATCCCATTCTTTAGCGTGTATACATGTGCTAGTGTACATATATCATCTACTAAATATCACAATATTTATACATTCATCATCATGGTTCATCATGTAAGAATTAGGCATGACAATACATGTGATTACATAGTATTCTTCTGATGTCTACACATAGAAATATGCATGATCCTACACATGACATTCTTCTAACATCTACATATGGCATTATACATGATTTTTCATACTCATGACATTCTTCTCATATCTATCATTGACAATGTACATAGCAATATATGTTTATAATCACATGGTAAACATTTTGTAGTCCATTCATAGTGAAGATATCTAGTATATATCTCAATGAGTATTTCTAATTATTTCTCATGCACATACTACATTTTTATAATATGAATATGCATATACAAATCATTTCCAACTAAGGATGCATCATTCTTAAGCAATAAACAAGCATAACAACACATTTGCATAATGAGACATATGAATTTCTACTTCTATATTCAACAAGTCTACAATTACCTTAGTACTTATCATTCATAATTTTACTTGTTACTTATCATTCATCATGTCTTCACTTATCACTTATCACCTTCTATTGTCATTGTCTTAATATTTACTTATTACTTTTCATTGGTCCTTTAATACATATCATTGATCTTTATAGCATTGATTCATATCCCAATGAGAGGACTATCATACATTTCCATTTTTCTTACATAGTAATGAAACTTATCATCTTTTAAAGATTATGAGTTTTCACTTGTTTTTTAACATATTATTTACTTGTATTAAAGACTTGTATTTTCATTAATAATTAATGCACTTCATTTTCCTTTCATTAAACTTTATTTCTTACATAACTTATGAACTTCTCTTTATTATAAAACATAGATGTTTCTTTTTTCTTACCTTGATATTTTAATCCTTTTATATGACTTATAACTTTGCTTTCGAAGCTTATATAATGTTTTTCTATCCTTGACATTCTTTATTTCTTATAAACTTTTATATTCTTTTTATAATGGTTTTACTCATGTTTATGTATCTTATGAATCTTTCATTCTTTCTTAACATAGTTTGATTTTCAATAGTGGGACCCTTGAGGTCACTTACATTTACTCATGGTTACTTGGCATCACTTTCTTACACTATCTTACACTTTTCCTTCACTTACTTTACACTTTACTTTCACTTATTTACGTTTAACATATCATATTATCCCTAACCATGAGGGACATTATCATACCATTGCTTATACTCCAATGGGAGGGCTATCATACTATTGCATTCTTACCTCAATGGGAGAACTGTCATATCATTACATTCTTACCTCAATGGGAGGGCCATCATACCATTATATTCTTATCCCAATGGGAGGGTCATCATACCATTGTATTATTATCCCAAATGGGAGGGCCATTATACCATTGCATTCTTACCCTAATGGGAGGACCATCATACCATTGCATTCTTATCCCAATGGGAGGGTCATCATCATTAAGACACTTGTCTTTACTTTACTTACTTATCTTACTCCAATCTTTACTTATTCTCAATAATGGGACCTTTATATCTTGACATTCTTATTTATCTCATTTTTATATTTCCTTGATTCTTTATCCATTTCATTTTTCGTTGGTTTGTGATCAGCTTACTTTAATATCGTCATATTAGCATTCTTTAATCATGACATAAGAAAATATACTATTCACATGATACATTCATTAACTTAGTAATAGAGATGAAATCTATCTTCATAGTCATTCATTAATATCATAAGAAGCATCCAAGAAACATGTAAATAGTGAGGGAAGCATTAAGAGGCATTTTATTAAACATGTAAAGTGCAAGAATTAATAGACTAATATAGGAAATTAATAAAACATCACAAATTACCATAATTCAACATATATTTGATGAAATTTATCATGGGAGACAATAAGTTCATATAAGAAATCCAAAGACATCCAATAAACATGAGAGTAATATGAAAAATCTGTAATAAACATTTTATCAAACATGTAGAGTGCAAGAATTAATAAACTAGCATAGGAAATCAATAGAGCATTAAAAATTGCTATAAGCTTACATTTATTCTTGTATTCATGTTTTTCATGCATTAATGACTATCATTGAGACTATAAATTTATAAATTCTTACCTTTTATGCTTTCAAAACTCATAAGATCCAACATCTTAAGAAAATAAATATACATATGGTGTAAAACCACTTTTTCTTATAAATTAAATTAAGGATTTCTAAGATCTTAGCATAATAGGGCAATATCTCATCACCAATCACCAAAAGAGTTAGGGTTTCTAGGGTCCTAAAAAAAGGCTTCACAAACATATGAAAAAACATGCATAAAATCAGGATTTCACTATTACAAAATTTCTAAGAACCTAAAACAAACAAAAAATGGAGTAAGTTTTGTATAACTACTTACTTAAGTTTCTTTCCCTACTCTTTAAAAAGATCTTGGAGAAGAACCTCCTTGTTTTTTTCTCTATTGTCTATAAAATGATGTAGAACTAGTGTAAATCAGATTAAACATAAAGATCTATGAAGAAAATGAGTTAACCTTGAAGATTTCTAGAGTTGGAAGTGAAACTTACCAAATTTGGGGAAAAACTCCTACACTTAGCTCTCAAATCTTGTAAACCTCTCTAATTCTCTCCCTTTTGGTGTAAATGAGGCTATTGGGGTTTTTTTTATCATATTTATAGGGTATTGGGTCAAGTTGGGAGGGTCTTACACTCCCCAAAATGAAAAAAAGTTGAATTTTTCCTAAAAAATCGCAATCTAGGCATTTGGATCGATCTAGGATCGATCCAAAACTTTTTGAGCATTTTTCTGAGACCCGAGAGGTCTTAGATCGATCTTTGATCAATCCAAATCAGTTTGGATCGATCCAAACAGGTTTACAGCTTTTACCCTTTCTCACTAAAATGTTCATAACTTCCTATAGAAAACTCTAAATCGATCTCCGTTTGTTGGGTTGGAAACCAGACTTAAATACCTTTCTAACAAGGTATGGATTGTACTTGGGATTGGTGTCAGTGGGCCCAGGAAGTTGCCCTAAATACGTAGGCCTGTCAGCATAAACACCTTGTGGGAGAATTGACATAACTTATTCTAGGAAACTCATAATTACATGCCATTTGTTTTCACGGAAAGCAGGATCCTATATATTTCCATCAAGATATGACATGACCTATAATTCTTTCGGGATTTGTGTTAGTAGGCCCGCAAAGTTACCCTAATTGCGAAATTAAGATAACTTTCAAACTTGATAGATTCGAAACCCAACTTGGGTTTTACACTTCTAACTTGGTCTAATGGGTTCCTAAACCACTCTATGGTATGTTTAAATATGTGAATGACAATTTTACTTTTATAGGAGTAAAATTATATTTTTACCCTTTAAGTAAAAACGTGGGTCATTACACCAGTCCCAGGCACATTCTTTGCTTATTGGATTGAAGGAACATGTTCCCTAAGGCATCAACAAGCAACCTTACATCCGAATAGGTTTTGTTCTATCAGAATATACCTTGTTTCGAATCCCTTTAAATAGTGGACTTGTTGGCATATTGTGGTTCTTGGCTGTGAACTGTGGAACTTATGATATGAGTACGTTTCCAGCCTTTTGATATTTCTTTTTTCATCCTTAATCTTACATAAACCCTATTTTCCTATGCCCTTGCTAAATCCTTTAGTTATTAATTGTTTCCCCTTTGTTATTGATACGTTTTGATCATTTTTTTCTCCATCACTTTATCATCATCTGAATTTTGGACAACATGACAATTTCTTAATCTTTAAGTTAGTTGATATTCTTCTCATTTCACTTAGGTTAAATTTTGTTTATTATTTTGTAGGTTCTAATTCTTTTCATGCGTAACGAATTTAACTTGATGAATCACTTGAATTAGCACGTGGACTTGCGAGTAGGAATCTTGTTTATTTTTCTTTATTTTTTTATTAATTTTATTTTTATCTCCTGAGCACACACTCACTGCCTACATGCGTGCTGCATTATAGTTGGCTTAGGGGTGGGTTGATGTATTTTTTATTCTTGTTTTTTATTTTCTGCCCTTGTTGTTCTAGTGATGCCTTATCCCATTGCTTTTTTTTTTTTTTTTTCCTTGGGGCGATTGGCAATAGTTTGCCTTAAGGAAAGAAACTTGGTTCTTTTGGGGAAATGGATATGGCGATTTTCTACTAAAAGTAGTTTGTTATGGCATTCTATAATTTAGAGTAGATATGGTTTGGATTCAAATGTCTTGGATTTCAATTGTCGTCCTTCTCATTCTATGTCCATAAAAAGGTCATTACCCAGAGTTAGTCTCGTAACAACAGGGTGCTAGGAGGGTTGGATTAGAGACAAACCTAACCTTTGGCTTTTTTTTTTTTGCATAAAGGGGCTCTCACGAGATTAAAACCCGCATCCTCACATTGCCACCCCAAGCCACTACCATTGCCCCAAAGTAATGTCTATAATTTGGAAAAATGTTATTAAGTTATTCCCATTGTTCATTCCTCATATGAGGTTTGTAATTGGTGATGGTCACTCTATCAGTTTTTGGAAAGATCTTTAGTGGGGTGACCACCATTGACTCAATCCTTTTTTAGGTTGTTCCATGTTTCGATTCAAAAAGATGCTTACGTTGTTGATGTTCTTTTACAATCCTCAAACGGTCTTGATTGGAACTTACCTTTCTCTAGGGATTTATTTGAATGGGAAGTTGAGTTAATGGCTAACATTTTTTCAAGTCTAAATTGTGTTTTTCTGTCTTTGATTTCAGATAAAAGAGTTTGGACTCTTAAGTCTTTTGGCCACTTTTCCTTTAAATCATTCTTCTTGGCTTTTTTGAACTTGACGCATCCTTCGTCCTCTTTTCCAGAAAAGAAGAAGAAGAAGAAAGATTTGGAGTCCTCTGGTGCCCCCAAGGGTTAAAGCTTTTGTGTGGACTGCTTCTTTGGACTGAATCATCGCCATGGACATGATCCAACGAAAGAGATCAAATATGACTCTTAATCCAAATTAGTGTGTTCTATACAAAAAATTGAAAAAGTGAGAATGCAAGTCACATGTTCATTCATTGTGAATTTTGAAGGAGTATTTGAAAATATTTTCTTGGGAGTCTGAACATGTTATGGGTTATGCCAAAATCCATATTGGAGATGATTTACCAATGGAACAACTAGGGCATGGGCCATTAGGGAAAGCCGTTTTGGTCTTGCCTAGTACATGGTGTTCTTTGGGGCATTTGGAAAGAGAGAAACTGTTGGATTTTTGAAAGCCTAAGCAAAGGGAGATGTGAGGTTGTTGATTCTATTCTAAGGGAAATGGGTTGTTGGATCACAGTTACAAAAGATTTTAGAGATATATCCATTTGGCTTTCATAAGAGATTGGATTACATCGATATCCATTAATAGGTCCAACATCATGCCTATTATGTGTCAGTGGGAACCTCCTCCTATTGGTATTGTGAAGATGGATTTTGATGGTGCGTCTAAAGACAAATCTGGGCCAGGTAGTTTTGGATGTGTCATTCATGACTCGGGGAGTCAAATCATTTGGGTGATTTGTGGCCCTATAGGTTTTTTTTTGGATGAATCATTTAGGTTAACAACCCTATAGGTAATTGTGACTCAACCAAGGCTAAAACTATTGGATTGTTTATGGGGCTTCGAGAGATAAAGAAAATGGGGGCTTATGGTTGCGTAGCGGAGGGAGACTCTTTTACAATTATTGGGTGGGGAAATGGTAAAGGGGAGGGATCTTGGAAACTGGGTCAGAAATGAGATTTGGGACATTTTTTGTACGTTGGGTATTAAGCTGGTTCATGTCATTAGAGCTCAAAACTCTTTGATTGATAAATTGGTTAATTAGGGGTGGGGAATTCATCTTTATTTCTAGGTAGCAATCTGTCTAATGGTGTTATGTAGTTGGTGTGTTTGGCTTGCGTGAAGCTTTGCTTGCCTTTGTTATTGTATTAGTATTTCTTTGCTTGGTTCTCTTAATAAAATCATTGTTAATTATCAAAAAAAAAAGTGCTGAATGGGGATCAAGCAAAAAAAAAAAAAAAAAAGAGGAATACTGGCATCCTCTTTGGAAGCCTTAAAGGAAGAGGAAATGGGGCATGGAAGAATGGAATTGACCAGCCTTTAGCAGCCTTCCTAAGCCTACTGTTTGGGTCTACAAGACTGCAATTGGGCCCTAAGAGGCCCATATCTAGACTAGAGGTGGCAATGAGGCTCGTGAAAGTAGGCGTGGCTCGCCAGCTAGAAGAAGAAAAAAAGGCCCAACAACCTAGTGACCCATTAACCCAATTTGACTTATTACTCTGCTTAGGCTCATAGAAGTAGGCATGGCTTCGCTTGCCAACAAGGAGAAGAAGAAAAAGGCCCAACAACCTAATGGCCTATTAACCCAATTTGTCTTTTTTGAACATTATTATTTTCACACACACACACATATATATATTAACTAAACCAAGCTTTTAACGAGTTGAGCTTAGTGAAGCTCGGCTCAGGCTCGCTTACAAAACGAGCTTAAATCCAGGCTCAGCTTGGAGAGCGTAAAATTAGGCTCAGGCTCGGCTCATGACTAGTCGAGCTCCGAATTGAGCCAAGCTAGCTTAGCTCATTGCCACCCATAATCTAGATTGGCTGCAAAGTGGCCTAAGGCCTACTCTTGAAGTCTTTGAGGGCTTCACAACAAATCACTTTGTTAGAAATATTACCACTTTCCATACTCCATACACCTCATAACAATTGTTTATGTTTAATAATCATTTGTTATTTATTCTAAAAGGTTCTTTGATTAGAAATGTAATGTAATTAGGAGTAGGATTAGGTTTTTATTTCAATAGGAGTTATTTATTTATTTATTTAGACTTTTGGATTTGTAAAGAAAAATGCAAAAGGAGCCAGGGTTCCTTGGGTGGATTTGGATGAGTTTAGTTTGTTTTTTCTTTGGTGGTGCGACTCCTCTTGCCTACAGTTGTTGTCACTTTGTTGTTAACTTGTGGTTGGAGAGACTGATCAACAAAGATTGGATTATTGGTACGATTCTTTTGGGTTTTCTTCCAACATTTTGTTACTTAGCCTATTTTTTTTTTTGATGAAATTACTTAGCCTATTCCTTCCCTGCTTGGTTTCAAAACTTGTCCGATCCAACTCAAGATCAGATAGGACCAAGCCGAGTCTAGATAGTGGATCGCAATCCACAGGTGATCGTTTGATCCCTTACAAGGGTTGGCCAATCCACAGCCAGATCATTCGGGATCGCCCAAGCCTTTCAAGGGATCTGCCATCCTCATGTGAGTAGTGTAGATTTGGTGATCCTCCTTTCCTTGATTCTTACCAAACGTTTTCACACACTCTCTCAAAGAACCCTAAAAGATCTTGATATAAGAGGTAAACCCCAAAAAGAAACACCCACAACCATTGGATCTGGTCTTATAATGAACGGTTTCTTGTAAAAAACACCAATTTTTTTCTAACAGGGGCACTACCACCACCCTGCATTAATAGTGGGAAGTGGAGGCTAGCCTCCATTACATCTCCCCCATAGGAGAAGGGATCCAAACATGGCTAGATCAAGCTTCACCAACTAATCAACTAGATCGATGGATAAAGTATGATTATATTTTTGTCTTTATTTACATGATATTGTCTATAGTTCAGTATTTATGCATTAGAATCATATTGGATGTTTGATTAAGCAAACTACAATTTGAACTTATATAAGCCTTATAACAGTGTTTATACATGTATGGTGCACTTAACATGCTTACAATTATGTTTTTATATTTGATTTTTTTCATAGAAACCTTTCTACTATTTTTTAGGGTTTTTAAAAGAATTTTTCAGATTTTTAAAAGGGGTATCTGTTTTGGATCAAACGATCCAGAATAATCCTGGATCAGGATCGGGGCCAAACGACCTGGGCTACCGATCCGAGTTTTTGAACCATGTTTCCTTGAATCCTTCATCGCCACTGGTTCTGGTAAGCAGCTTCTTTTATTTGTTTCCAGATTTTGTGCTCCTATTTATCTTATTTAGTTTTGATTTGGTGCTAATAGAAGAGACTCCTCTTTAGACCATATGCTCAGCTTATCTTCTCTAATCACTTGTTGAGTTTTCTGAATTCAAGGAACTCAATTGACTTTATGGCCATCCTTTGCAAGCCCAACAATGCATCACCTATTCGGCTCTATTTTAGCTAATGTTTTATTAAGTGGAGTGGAAGTCAAGCCAGCTGGTTGACCAACAGGTTGACTAATTATAAAAAACCCAGGTGATAAGCCATGACATTTTGTAGCATGAACATAAAAATCACAAAAAGAAAAAAAAAAAACACGTTAAAAGACAAAAAGACCCAGGCTTTTTGTTCATGCTACAAAAAGTCACAGAAAAATTTGCCACAGCAGATTTTTGCTTTAAAAAAATAAAACAAAATAATGATATGCATATGCTAAGGGCAGCACAAATGGGATAGCCTTTAATGTGATAGACTGTTGACTTGCTCCTCTACTCTTTTCTCTTTTTTTCTTTTCTAGTTTATATGTTTATGCTGGGAACACACACCCCCTTAAGAAAATGAAGCTCATTATAGATTAAATACATGTTTATATTCAGTTGCTATTGACTATTGTTAAGTTAAATAAAAAGTCTCAAATTCGAGTTATAAAAATATAACCATCTAAATGGGATATTCTTTTATGACATAATTGTATAAGTAGTCCTCAATGTTGGACTGTTCTCTTACAATTTTAATCCCGCGTTTCTCTGGTTACCTGTACAAGTTCCAACATATTTGAATGTGTGCTTGCGTTTTTCTAGGCAAAATCTAGTGTATTTCTCTTCTTGCAGATCTCTTTGTTTCTGAATTGGCATAAATTGCAGAACTTTCTTCTTTGATTTCTTTGTTTATGCTTTTTTATCATTAATATTTGTCATCTACTTGGTTGCAGGATTATACCTCCATGCAGTTACTGAAACGAAGCTTGTTGTAGATACTTCAAGAGGAGAAACATTACGTATCAATGTAATGGCATATTGAAATTTTCTAGTTTCTGAAACACCTTTTCAAATGTTAAACAATACTAATTTTCAAGGGTTAATTTGATTTTAGTTTCACCACCTACAGTGTTGGTCACTTGGTCCCCCCATAGATTAGGTCTTGAGCTTTTACTTGTACTGGAATGTTTTCATGTATGAAGTATCTACTTGTGGGATTGGGGTGGTCTTTGACTTATTAATTTAAGTAGCTAATGCATTTATCTTCTAATATTGATTCATGTCCCTTTCTGGGTTAATGTGCAGTTTGATGTGACTTTTCCTGCTCTTGCTTGTTCGATACTCAGTCTTGATGCCATGGATATCAGTGGAGAGCAACATCTTGATATAGTGTGTACTACAAGCAGGGGCTTCTTATCCTCTTATTCTCATTGTTTCCATTGCTAATCAAATTTTGTTCGCCCTATGATGTTTTTATTTCTTATTAATATGGAGTTATGCAAACAGCCTGACTTTTCTTTGTTAATTAATGGGTTTTATCTTGGTTATTGATTTATATACTGGTGTCTTCTCTTTTACTTGCAGAGACATGATATAATCAAGAAAAGGATAGATTTTCATGGGAATGTAATTGAAGCTAGACAGGATGGAATTGGTGCACCCAAAGTTAGTGAGAAGACATTTCTCAGACTCCTTTTGTCAACTTAAATTATTGTAAACAGCTGAATTCTGGTTATGATTATATGGTGGGAAGTTTTTTCTTCCCACATAAAAGAAGTCACGTGTGTCTATATGCAATATTGAATAATAAAATCATAAGGTCTCAGGGATAGAAAAAACCATGCAGATGGTTTGGTTTACTCTTGTGATCAGTTGGAAAACATCTGTGAATCG
Organism: Platanus orientalis; assembly: GCA_025762735.1. Lineage (NCBI taxonomy): Eukaryota > Viridiplantae > Streptophyta > Magnoliopsida > Proteales > Platanaceae > Platanus > Platanus orientalis. The sequence continues at coordinate 19,744 of JAOXJP010070261.1, forward strand.
GGAAAATAATGATTTAATTTTCAATGGGAGAATTTTCAAGCCACCTGAACTGCAGTTCTGGTTTGGTATCTTTTTTCTTGTATTTTATAGTAGTTTCCTTTTGCTAAAATATCTTGTTTACATTTTTCTGTTTTAAAACTATTTTTCTTTACAGTTACTTTTTTTTCCTTTGTTACATTATCAGGTAACTTATTCTTTTTCTATTTTTTTAATAACTTTATTGAAAATTTGAAACAGATTGAAAAGCCTTTACAGAGACATGGTGGCCGACTTGAGCACAATGAGACGTACTGTGGTTCATGTTATGGTGCAGAAGTGGTATGTTTTCCTGTCTGTCATGCTTGTGCCAATACACTAAAATAACTGGTGTTTAAGCTACAGTGATGATAAATCAGGCTCTGGCTGTGGGTACAAGTATCATGATCTGAAACTAGACATTGAACTGGGAAAACCACATAAAAATAGGATTTGTTGATTGCAAGAATATTTCATTTGGTTTAAACAATCAATGCTTTATGTAATCATAGGCCTCTAAAGGGATAGAAATGTACTTTCCAAAAAAAGGATAGAAATGTATTATGTATCTGCTTATCTCGTAGCAAGAACATTATTTATATGGACTTGATGCAGGATGGTCTAAGGACCAATAAGCTCCTGCAGGTTATCCGTCCAAAGTATAATCAAAGTATAGTAAAGTAAGGCTGAAAGTAAACCCCCTAACATGTAGACTTCTCAGGGTAAGTCAAAGATGAGCTCACATCCAAGAATTCTGGACAGAAATTGAGTTAGTAAATAGGTCTAGAGATATTAGATGAACTTGAAATTTTGTAGGAAGAGAGATCAATAAAGGATACGTGCATAAAACATAAGAAAATCAGCTCTAAAATAAAAAAGAAGGAAAAGAAGGATAGGGAGGCCCGACCTAAACCCAAGAGAAGAAGACAAGTGCCAAACACCAACTCATTTTTAATTCAATGACTAATACTCTATTTCATTCATTGGTGTTGGGGTGTTTAAATAGATTACATTGGTAGGTAGTTTAGAAACTACCTTTAAAGAAATAGAAAGTACTTTTAAAGAAATAGAAACTAACCCTTTAATGATGTAGAATAATGGCTTAAAGAAAGGAAGCTTATACCAATTTAAGGAATAAAGTACTTGTCTTAAACACCCAAAACAATAGCAAATTTTAGGAAAAAATCACAGAACAGAAAGAAAGAATTGAACTAGAAGAAATTAGGAAGAATTGAGAAGAAAGACAAGAAAAAATTAAAGGAAAAAGGTCTAAAAGGGTAATTCTGAAATTTCTGGGGGCAGACTCATGAAATTACCAAAATACCCCTACTGACACATAAAAAAATTCTGAAAATGTTACAATAGGTTCTGACGTATTTGAAGGTTCTATGAAATATTCAATTTCAAAGTTTGTTGTTTTTTGGGGTTCTAAGAATCAAATCAAGAAAGATTCTTGATATAGGCTCTTGGTGTTCTTTAGTGATTCTTAAAGGGAATTTGGGGAAATGGCCAAGGGGTAGAAGGAATAGGTTTATTTTATGGTTTTAGAATCAAGAAAACAATCAAGATCAAATCTCGGAAGAATCTTGATATTTTTTGGTAGTTCTTGGTGATTCTTTAATTCAAGAATTAAATTTAATAAATTTAAATCAAGAAATCAAGAAATAAGAAAAATAATCAAGAAAGAATAGCAAAAATAAAGAAAAAAAGATTAAAGTGAAAGAAGAAGAACTCGTGGGGGAGGGAAAAGAGAGTAACGTGAGAACGAGAAGAGAGGGGAGAAATTACCTCCTACTTCTAAGATGTAGAGAAAGAAAGGTGGAAAGAGAATGCGGAGCCATGTTATAACCCAAGGGAAGATAAGGTACCCACTCTTAGGACTCAAAATTCGCAAATCTTTTTTCAATATTCAAATCTAATTACAACTTAACATCCTTTTTTATTTATAGACTTGAACGACTAGACTCATAATCTAACTATGACCCTTATTTTAACTCAAAAAAAATTACTAGCATCTAAAACCCTGGCATTTAATGCCTTATTACAAAAGACCCTTTATGACATTAATCTTATACTAAAAGCACTCCAAAAACTTATTAAAACAACCCTAAAATAAAACGAACTCAAATAAAATAACCTTGAAATTTTTAGAAATATCTCTAAAATTTCTAGAAGCCTTGAATTGAAAGAATCTTCTTGGTTCCTTGAATATGGCTTTCTTATGGGATGACACGTACATAAGGCTCTTCATATTGGCTGCATCATTCTCCTAGGGTGGGGAAAATTCGGCCTTGAATTTTGTCACATCCACACTCTGTCATAGTTGATTGTCGATGAATTCTTCGGGCTCTATAACAAAGGTGATGAATGTGGTGGAGGACCTCTCTTGCACCAACCAAGTTTGCGTCTTCTTCTCGTCTTGCATCATGCCTTTGACTTGGGTCTCTCCCGGGGGGCATAGATCAAAATATCGGGATCGGAATCAGGATCGGATATGGCTAATCTCGTTCCGATCCATGTTTGGATCGACCGATCTTTGAAAGGATCGGACGATCCAAGATTAAAGGGAAAAAGATGAAAATCTGGCTCGGATTGGCCAATCCTGATCCGGCCCGATCCGTTCCTAAACCAGATCCAACCCAAGATTCGGGATCAGGGTTGCCCAATCCCGATCCAAGTCTGGATCGGCCGATTTTTCGAACCATGATCCCGGGTCTTGGAAGGCTGGATCGTCCGATTTTTCGAACCATGCTCCTGGGTCTTGGTGCAAACTTTAATCTTCTCAACTCTTGACATGATGGGATGGGGAAGAATAGGGGAAGATATGTATGACATGTCTTCCTTCTTCTTGTCAACTATGTTCAAAATCAGAGTTGTTGAAGTCGATATAGCCAAATTTGGTCTAGGCCCCAAAATGGAAAACTTTAGTTTCTCCAAAGTGGTCAAAATAGAATCCAAGTGCAAATTTAATTCTGTTCATGGTTCTTGATAAGCGATCGAATGATTGGGAATTATGATCAAGTTAAGCTATACTTCTTGGGACTATAACTAGATAGAACTAGTTGTAAAAAACCAGAAGCTTTAATGCCAAATTGATGTAGAATAATGGCTTAAAATAATAGGCAGAAGCTTATACCAATTTAAGGAACTAAGAATTGGTCTTAAACACCCCAAACAATGGCAAATTTTATGGGAAAACTTAGAACAAAAATAAATAATTGAAATAGAAGAAATTTGGAAGAATGGAGAAGAAAGACAAGAAATTGTTGTTGTACATGAGTGTATATAGGCATAATATGCAAGGGTATATAGGTACATTGTACATGAGTGGTATACTTGTAAATACTCATTATAGTATCTCAAATATGACAAGAACAACAAACAGCCTTAATCCCAACTATTTGGGGTCGGCTACACGAATCCTATTCTGCCATTCCGCTCTATTTAGGGCCATATCTGCCGTTAAATTACAAGGTTCTATGTCTCTCCTTACTACAACTCAAGTCAATTTTGGCTTTCTTCTAGTCCTTTTAGCACATTCAACTTGTATCATCTCACTCCTCACTAATGCAGTCATTGGTTTTCGTTGCATATGACCAAACCATCTCAATTGATTTCCCCCCATTTTATCACCTATTGGTGCTACTCCTAAGCTCCGATGAATGAATTAATCCCTAATTCTATCATTTCTAGGCTTGCCACTCATCCATCTCAACATCCTCATTTCAGCCGCACTCATTTTATGTATGTGTTGTTTGTTGTCTACCCAACATTTTGCTCCATAAAGCATGGCTGGTCTTATAGTTGTCTTATAAAATTTCCCTTCAATTTTAGTGGTATTTGTTTATCACACAACACTCTAGAAGCACTTCTCCACTTTAGCCATCCCGTTCTAATTCTATGGGCAACATCATCCACAATATCTCCCTCTTTGTGCATGATTGAACCAAGATAACGAAAATGCTCACTCCCAAGTATCTCTTGATTATCAATTCTAACTACTCTTTCATTTCTACTCATATTTTGGCTAAACTTGTATTCCATATATTCTGTTTTAGGTCGGCTTATCCTAAAACCATTTAATTCTAAAACATCTCTCCATAGTTTTAACTTGGCATTTACCCCATCCATCTCTAGTCTCATCAATTAACATAACATCATCAGCAAACAACATACACCATGGAACCCTCCTCCTGTATGCGGCTAGTCAACTCATCTATAACTAAGGCAAAAAGGTAAAGACTCAATGCTGACCCCTAGTGCAAGCCTATTGTGATTGTAAACTCATTTGTCTTTCCCCCGGTTGCCCTAACGCTAGTTATCGCTTCATCATACATATCCTTAACTGGGCCAATATATCTACTTAAGACCCCTTTTTTATCCAAAACCCACCAATGATTTCTCGTGGTACTCTATCATATGCCTTTTCTAAGTCAATAATGTAGTGTCTTAAATCTCTTTTCAATAAATGCATTCATACGTATGAGAGAGAAAATACCCTTTCATACGATTCCTCCACTTCCTCCTCTAATCACATAAATCTACTTGGTATTAGAGCCCCAAGAGATCACTATGCTAAACACAACTCAAGGCCCGCAACAGATTTGTTGACGTCAACAGTCTATATAGTGACGTCAGCCATGGTGAAATGAATTTCCTACCTCCTGAATCGCCCAGCTTCACTGAAGCCATTGGGCTCAAGTTTGGTTTGATTTGAGTGAGTTCGATTTATGGTATTTTTTTTTCTATTTTTTGACCCTTTTTTTAGACTTGAGATTTCTATAGATTTACTCAATTTGGGACTGTTTCGATTTGCACAACAGGCACCTATTGAGTTGTTTTTTCTCTAGAAATCTTTTGGGACAAGTCCCATGCAGTTTCGTTGAGTTTTGAGCAAGTGATGGCTTTTTTCCCAATTCGGAATTGATGGCTAGGGCTCTATCTTGATTTTTTGGGGTTGATTGTTCACATTGTGGGGTGGTGTGCCTTCTACTGGTTTTGAAAGAGTTCAATTGTGTATTCTTGATTGTATTGGTGCCTATGTTGGATCGTGGAGGCTGGTTAGTTATGCTTTATGTTTGAACTCTCGTTCCTCTTTGGGTCTTGTCGCTACGTGATGTGGTATACCCTTTTTTGCTCTTGCCGGAGGCACTTAGCCTTTTTGGAAGCTATGGTTGACTGCTTTTGGTGTATAGCGGTGTTGTTTTCTTGTTTTGGTGGGGGTGTAGTGGGGTGCCCCCTTGTTGTTTGAGGTTGCTTTGAGCTCCCGTTGTGAGCCGTGTTTTTGTAGTGCTTGTTTGTGATCTGCTGCAGTGTTATTTATCTCTTTGCTATCATGTCTGAGGATAGTCAGATCGATTCATCCCCTCCAGTGAATGATTCAGCTACTAGCCATGACCATGTTCTTCCAAGCCATGATCAGTCTTACACATATTACTACTGTGAAGTTTGATGGCTCCAACTACTTGACGTGGTCTCAGTCTACTCGTTGGTCAATCCTTGGTCGTGGCAAATGAGGATATATTATTAGAAGCACTCCTGCGTCGACCGCTTCTAATCCTCAGTTCCCCAAGTTGGAGGTTGAAGATGCTCTTGTTTCCTAACTTCTCTAGTCTATGCAGTCGTTGATTGGTAACATGTATTTGTTTATGGGCTCTTCTAAGGAGGTTTGGGATACCCTTGAAAAGACTTATTTTGAGGTTGGCTAGCTCACTCAGGTGTATGAGTTTCGTCAACAACTGTGGCAGATAAGGATAAGTGATTAGTCTATCACTACCTATTACTTCAGCTTGTGCTGCTTATGGAAGGAGATTGACCATTATTCGACTTTTCCCACTCTTTATATTGTCGATGCTTCAGTTTTTCGAAAGTTTGTTGAGGAAAACCATGTGTTTGAGCTTCTTGTGGGTCTTAATCCTGAGTTTGAGTTAGTTCTCAGTTATTTCTTTGCCCGTGATTTGTTCCCATCCCTCACTGACGTCTACACATTTTTCCATTGTGAGGAACGTCGTAGAAGTGCTATGTATGTATCACAACCTTCCCATGATCCTGAGAGATTTGCTTTTACCTCTATGTCCTAGAGAGGTGGTCGTAGTGGTGGCTGTGTTGGCAGTGGTTCAAATGATCGAGACTGATTATGTTGTGATCATTTTGAACGAGCACGTTATAAGAGTCACTTGTTGGGACCTTCATGTTCGTCCTCATGAGCCTATTTCTCAGCCTTCTCAGCGTGGTTCTCTTGTTAGTGGCTGTGGTGTAGCTCCTTGTCCTACTGGGGGTCAATCCAGTGTATATGTTGGTACCCCTATTAATGTTGCTCTTTCTACATTATTTGAGCCTTATATTGTCTCTGATGGAGAGTTGGCCTCCCTTCGCGAAGAAATTGCCTCTTTTCATCATTTTATGGCTTAAGTATATACTTTTTTTGTAGGTGCCACTACTTCTTCTATTGTTGCGGTAGGTATACCTGACTTTTCCCCTAGTGTTCCCTCTCCAACCCCTAATGCTTCTTGGATTATTGATTCAGGTGTCTCTCACCATATGACTAGTACGTCATCTCTTTTGTCCACTTATACTATTACCTTTAGTTGAGACACGGTTCGTGTAGCCGATGGCTCCGTGTCTTCTGTTGTTGGGACTGAGTTTGTATCTATTTCTCCCTCTTTATCTCTTTCTTCAGTTTTTCATGTTTCTAACTTTCAGTTTAACCTTGTTTATGTCAATCATGTTGCCAAGTATTTGAATTGTAATATCACTTTATTTCCCACTTATTGTGTCTTTCAAGAGTTGGTGACAAGCCGAACTATTGGTAGAGGTCATGAGGAGTGGGGATTGTACCTTCTTGATATGACATCTCATCTTACGTCTCCAGTGCAACAAACATCCTCTTTGTCCTCTTTATTTGAGCTTATACAGTGGCACTTCCAGCTTTATCACCCATCCTAGTTTACTTTACAAAGATTATTTCCCAGTTTATGTTGTTTTGTTTTTGTCTTCTCTTCATTGTGAGACTTGCAAGTTTGCAAAACATTGTAGATCATCTTAGCCTACGAGTATGAGCATGAGTACATCTCATTTTTCTATTGTTCATTATGACGTGTGGGGTCCTGCCCCTATTACCTCTTTATTTGGTTATCTTTATTTTGTCACATTTGTGGATGACTTTACTCGTACTACATGGGTTTATTTGTTGTATGCTAAAGATAAGTTGTTTTCTATTTTTCTACTGTTTCATAAGATCATAGATACTCAGTTTAACTTTAAGATTTGTACTCTTCATTGGATAATGGCAATGGATATATGTCTTCTAGTTTTTCCTTTTATCTCTCTCAACATGACATTCTTCATCAAACCACCTATCCAGGGACTCTTGAACAGAATGGGGTTACTAAAAGAAAGAATCACCATTTATTAGAGATTACTCGAGCCTTGTTGTTTACTATGCATGTTCCTCAGATTTTTTTGGCAGATGCTCTTCAATTTGTTACCTATCTTATGAATCGGATGCCCACTCGGGATTTTAGTTTCTAGTCTCCTCTTTCTCGTCTCTCCAGTTCTGCTCTTGCTTCCTCCCTTCCTCTCAAAGTTTTTGGGTGCATTTGTTACGTTCTTGTTCTGAAGTCAGATCGTTCCAAGTTGGACCCCAAGGGTCTTAAATGCATTTTCCTTGGGTAAGCTCTGAATTAGAGGGGATACAAGTGTTATCATCCCTCTACTCAGAAGCGTATTGTTTCTATGGACATCACCTTCCATGAGACTATTTTCTTCTTCACTCCTAGCCATCCTCATCTCCAGGGGGAGAAATGTAGTGTATGTGAAGATGAGGTTGCTCTTCTTCCTGGTCCTCAGTATTTTTTTTATGTTGATGGATATTAGAGCAAGGGGAAGCAAGAGGTTGTTTTAAAGGAGGTAGAACCATAGTTGTAAGGAAGCTTGGTACAAGGTGCGAAGCTTGATTCCTGGGAAGCTCATTTGGGACATGGTTTAAAAGATCGGATCGGCGGACCGGATCGTCCAAGCCCAAAACCGATCCGGGATCGGATCGGATCATGGATCGTTCGGTCCGAACCCGATCTAAAGTCAAACTGAGTTGGCTGATAAATTAGCTAATTTGGGGGGGGGGTGAATTCCCAACTGATTTTTTCTGGAAATTGTATCCCTGAAGGTTGCTTGTAGGGTGCTTCCCCTTGTATTTTAGTCTCGTTTTTCCTTCTTTAATAAAGTTAATTTTATCAACAAAAAAAAAAAAAAATCTGAAAATTTTTCTAAAAATTTTGAATATTCTTATAATGTTTTTCATGAAAAGTTTGAATGAAAAAACTCAATTTTAGGTATGTTAAGTGCATCATACATGAATAAATACTGTTATAAACATGTATATTTATAAAGATCAAGATTGAACATTTCATAGCCAAACATCCAATATGATTACTTCTAGTACAGAAAAACCAAACCATATACAAATACAATTACATATAAATAGTGATGAACATAATTGTAGGCATGTTAAGTGCATCATACATGTATGAACAAGGTTACGAGGTAAGTAGAAGGTCAAAATTGTAGTTTTCATAACCAAACATCCAATATCATTATACATATCAATGCATAAAAACTAAACTATGTACAAAATCATATAATAATAATAATAATAATAATAATAATACATGATTCATTATTCTAGTCAATGGGTTGGTGAAGTTTAATCTAGCCTTCTATTATAGGGGCTGCCCCACTATCAATATAGGGGGTTCCAAAGGGGGGCAAGCGAGGGAGTTCCAAGGGGGGATTGTCCGATCCGAAACGATCCGGCCTTGGATCGGATGATCCAGGACTGGGATCGTCTGATCTCAATAGGATTGCTATCTCCAAGGGCAAGATTGGACTGGTCCTTTCAAAACCATGATTTGGGAAGCTAATTCCATTCCACTTCCCCAAATAGTGGAAAACTTGCTTCCCACACTTTGGAATCGTGGTGAGGCGAGTGGAAGCCTTTAGAGCAACGGGTAGAAATGTTTGGAGAATCGACTAAGAAGCAACCCAAGGTACAATATTGTATTTTATTTAATGTAAATCCTAGGATTTTATCATTGAATAAATATTATTTATGAGATGTAGTAATAATTTTGTAGGGAAAAAAGGTTTAGTATTGATTTTATCGTTTATATTATTTTTTTACAATCCAATACAAAAGATTCAAATCCGATGGTTTTTATACAATGTCTTATAAGTCTGACTTTAAGATGTAAGTTATCTACAGAAAATCTTATGTATGGTAAAATATAAGATATGGCTAGTCATACTAATAACAAGTGGTTTGCATTTTGATTATATGTCATGATTTTTTGTTACTTACATAGTATAGCTTTTAGGGTTTGTAGTACTTTCTTTAAGCTTATTCACTTTAGTGTATTATAGTTGAAATTATTGATTGTAACTTATAATTATTTACCTTATTATTGTTTTTCGCTTCTCGCTTCCCGATTCTCGCGTTCTGCTTTCGCCTCTCATTCTTGTAACTATGGACAAAACACACTCAAAAGAAAAGATGGGTGGAAGATTTTACTTATGTGTTTGTTAGGAAGAAACAAAAAGTTGTTTATAGCTCTCATGTGCCTCTCCAACAAGTCGCTTGATGATTCCCATTTGCCTATTGTTGTTAGAAATGGTACTCGTACCTACACACAACAACCCCCTTCCTAACCTT
>JAOXJP010070282.1:0-13621 GCA_025762735.1 Platanus orientalis
GGGTCAAGATTCCCTCAAATACTCCAAAAAGCGTGACAAATCAAGTGCTCAATCGACTCCAGGGAGTGCATCTAAAATAAAAAATTTAGATAGTCAATGGCCACACCACTATAAATTCAGAGCCTCAAAACTATCAAATTTACACTAATTTGTAGAAAATCCATGGCTTAAGCAATCATTTATGCTCAAACCCAGATAAAGCACGTTTAGTTTGTATTTGGCACATGGAATGCCCTTAAAAGTTCTCCCAAACTTAAAATACAACAAGGTCAGAGCCATTTTCTCAATTTCACTTTTGTCCTCAATAAAGCATTTCACAAACTCATAGTTCAGGAAATGTCTAGCCATTCAATTTCACCCGGCTTCAGGCAACTACAGAAACTTAATTTGCTCAAGCAACTTTGTTTCAAAAAGCTCTTGGTAATTACCCAGGAATCCATAAACAATCTGTTAATTCTTGTTGCTTCAAAACTCCCTGAACTTCAAGTTCCCCAAATATGGCCTAAGGTGGTATTTTACAGAAAAACCAGTAGCATTCCCTATTTAATTATATTAAATTGCTTTAAAAATGGTTTTTGACCTAATTTCCTACTCGGGTACTGTAATCTTGCGTAGTCAGAAGCTGTGAATCACCTGGACTCGGGGTCATCTACCCTTAGGTGACTCTCGAATCAATTTTATTATTTGGCCTTTTTAAAATGCATTTGAGAGATTTATTGGCAAAAAAACCCTGATTTCACCCCCTTACCCTTTTCGTAATTTGAATATGACTGGACCAACGCGATCAGAGTATCTGTGACCTCTAAAATTGATACTAACTAGGCCGACTTCCGAGTTTGAGAGCTCACGAGCAGTGATGGCAGAGAGAGGGTTTGAAAATTTTGAAAAGCAACCCTAGTAATGAAATCCAGATATTTTGCATTAAATGTATTCATGTCCTTAAGCCATTTTTGGCAACCCTTGGAGTAGAATCTTCCTATTCTCTCTCTTTCACCTCCCTTGGATTTTCCCTTTGAATTTCAAATCCCTAGAGAACTAATCAAAAACCCCTATTTGGCATCTCATACCACAGCCTTGAAGATTGCAACAAATGAGATTGCCTCAAAAGGCATCTCCCATGCTCCCCTTCCACTTCATCAATCCATGCTAACAAACACAAATAGATCCCCACCCTCCACCTCATTTTAGCTGAATTAATCATAGCTCTCCACCTAACAAAACCAAGATTGAATCCTAGCCCTCCACTTAGCAACCCCTAAGCAACATAGGGTTGACAACAAAAAACCCTAATTGCTAAGAGAAAAAAAGGAAGAAGAAGAGGAAAATTGTAATGTTCACTAACCCTAGCAAGGTAAACCTAAACCCAAGTTCAAATTTTCATCCCCCCTTCAATACATGTCAATTAGCTTGCTGTTATACTCTCTAATTCATGCTAGTACTTTGTTCTAATTCGGGTACATGGTAGAGACTGCCTTTACTTGCTCTTATTTTTTACTGATTTCCATGGTGATTTTATTCTGATTTTTGTAGAAGGCTGATCAAGCCCAAATTTGACTATGATAGACTAGACATATGTATGATATTGTAGATTTAATTTTTTGAATTTAGGAGCTGTAGAAGGCCTCGATATGGCCTCCCAAACAAACCCCCAAAATTGGGTTTTTTGAGACTTAGTTCCAATGAATATTTGCTGATTTTTGTTTGAATTTTATATGCATGATCTGATGCTTAAATTTTTAGATAATGTTCATGTATATATCCCCTGCTAGCATGCTTAAGTTTAGAACTTTTACAAAGCCCTAGGAGCTCCAAAATCAAGAAATCTAGATGCTGGATTTTCTCCTAATAACTAATGCCCATTTTTTAAGTGAAGTAAAAAATAGGCATTGAATAAATAGGTGTTAGGATAAAAATCTAGTGTTGAGATCTGGGACCCACCCTAGGGAGCCTTGATTCTTCTCTAGCCCTGTCCCAAGGCATTTCTGACCTCTAAGAGTTATTCCTGTGCACATGTGCACCTTTGTGGGCCCTTGTTTATGTCCCAATGCCTGAATTTATAAACAGGCATTAGAATGACTTTTAGGAGTTAGGCCTAGGCTTTAAAAATTATTTTTTAAAATTAGTTAAGTATAAGTCCACCCTAAGGTTAGTGTAAAGACCCTAGAGAAACCCCACCCCTCTAGGCCCCACTTTGGTGGCCCAAAAATCTAAGTTGGCTGTTGGTTTAACACCCAACGCCTGAATTTTCCTTGAATTAAAATTTAGGTGTTGGAAATTTAGGCATTAGACCCAGAAATAGGCATTAGGCCTGTAACAGATGATCACTTGGCATACTTTGGGAGATCATATCTCCACGTGGCCTGCATCCAAGACCCCTAGGGTTACACAATGCAACCCTATGAAACATCCCTTAACCCAAAACATGAGTCCCACAGTGCTGGGACCCATCAAACCTCCCCAAAAGATTGCCCCAAGGTGTTGATCTGATCAATTCTCTCAACGCCTATTTTTCACCTTGAATTAAAATTCAGGCATTAGAAAACTAGGCGTTGAGATGAAAAATAGGTGTTAAGCCTGTAGGACAGAAAAAAAATAATTTATTCCCTTTGCTTTCCCTTCCATTAGGGCTAACACTTAACCCAAATGAGTCAACCAATAAGCCAATTAGTGGCATTTAACATCCCTCTAAAGATTTAACCCATGAGAGGCCTCCAGTAATTAGAATATGACAAACCAAGGAACAATTTCTAAACTGTTCATAAGCCAATGCTTGTTGTTTACCATGAATTAAAATCAGGCATTGAAAAAACAGGCATTGAGAGTAAAAACATGCATTAAGCCTGAGAAAATGCAGCAAATTTCTAAATTCAGTATTAACAGAGCATGGACATTGATATATAATTAAAACTTATATGAATAGGAGAAGCCACTCTAAAAAGATGGGTATTTGGGGTACCTAACACCTTCCCCAAATACAACCAAACAACTTACCCTAAATCTTATGAATCCAGACTAGTGATAGGAGTTAAACCTTAGACCCTTGGGTCTAGACCTTTCCTCTTCCCCGAAAAGGAAAACCAACGTCCAACTCCATTGGTTAAACCCCAAGTTGGTGGCTACTCCAAAAGCAAAACTCCAACCCTCGCACCCATCGAAAGGGGGGGGTGTTGGCACCACGACGAGTCAAAGTGGGTGCCCCTGGTGTCCACAGTAAGGGAAAATAGTAAGAGACATTTTATCAAACATGTAGAATGCAAGAATTAAGGAACTTAAGGGAAATCAAAGGGGTAAGCCCAATCTTTACCATAATAAACCTTTAAATCCCTACAACACAAGTAAATCAAGCCCTCAAACTCCTTTACATGAGTTAGAGACCATTCAAACCATTCCATAAGCTCCAATCACAAGAACACAACTCTATAACTTAAGAGTTCATATAGATTAATAAAAAAAATTACTAACAATCATGCTCACATCATGGAGATATCAAGAAATCAACATTCTAAAAGGAAATGGAGATGAATCCACCAACACATAGCTTATAAATAATAAATCTAAGATCCTAGGAAGGGAAAGTGTGCATAAAATGCATATTCACTCACCAAAAGATCATACACTTAATCTTCAAGAGAATGCCCCCACCAAAGGCTTCTTGTATTTGCCAATCTTTTCTTCCTTTATGAATAAACATGATATTTCCATGGTTATAATACACAATTTATGATTGAAAATTAAGTTCCATAGTTATCTAAACTAGAACTAGGAAGAAAAATAACTATTCTAGCAAGTTATCAAAGTTTGAGAGTGAAGCTAACCAAACTAGGGAAGAACTCCCCCCCCTCTCTCAAGCTCCTTTAATCTCTCCAAACCTTACTCTTTTTGTTTTATGTGACTTAAATTAGGGTTTGAAAGAGTTATAACTCGTCCAAGATGAGATCCCACATTTCCTCACCCAAGCTCCTAATTGAATTTACAAGGTTAGAGAGCTTTGCATGGAATTGAGAGACTTCCTCATCCTCCTCCATCCTTAGTGCTTCAAATTGTGAAGTGTACATTTGGAATTTTGACATCTTCATAGCACTTGTTTCTTTATGAGTGACCGAAAGAAGCTTCTAGGTTTCTTAAGTTGTTTTTATGTTGGCAATCCTTCTGAACTCATTGGGAGCAAGTCCACTAACAATGACATTCAATGCCTTGTAGTTGAACTTGTGTGCATCTCCCTTAGCCATGGTCCACCCACTATGAGGGTTTTCAGAAGGCTTATAGCAATCAATTACTAAATCCCACACCTTATGGTCAAAAGCATTTAGGAAGATCTCTATGTGAGACTTGTAATAGCATAATCACTTCCATTGAAGAATGGAGGTGTGTTGACTGACATACTAGATTCTTTCTTGGCCATCTAAGGATTTTCTAGTTGTCTAAATTTTTAAGATTTTTTCTAAGATTCAAAGTTAAGATCTAACTTGGGTTGTTAATCTTTATATGATCAACCGTGCTCTAATACCAGTTAAAATTCTAAGTGCATAAATCCTAGAGGGGGTGACTAAGATCTAATTAAATTTTTAATATTTTTATCCCTATTTAGTTTAGGTGAGTTAATAGTTAATGTTCAATGTTAATTAACTCACTTAAGGTGTTTGGTTTTCAAATGCTAATGATTGTAAGTATGAAAATGCAAGTGATAATCACACAAACATCACACACTACAACACAATAATATATAGTGGTTTAGCCACACCGGAGCCTACGTCCACTTTCAACTACTCAATTTATTAATTAATCACAATGATTACAAGGAATGAACAAATCTTAAATTATGTGCTTGGTGTCTCTAGCAAGCATGGTCTTGGTTGTCTCCAAGCCAAGGACTTACAATCCTTCATATGACATCTTTGATTGTTGATACAAGTGTAAGGTATAAATATCAAAATGGTTCACAAATAAACTGAATATGGTAATTTGGTCCAATAAAGGAATCGATGTCCTAATATGTATTGTGGCTCTCAATAGCCAAATATGCAAATATGGTCAACCAAGGGAAGCAAAGTCTCTATGTAGAGAGTGGCTCTTAATAGCCAAGTATGCTAATCGTATAGTCTCTACCAAAGCAAAATAGAGTGTATGAAAGCCTTTAGAGAAGGCTAATATGCACAAGTAATCACAAAACCAAGTAAGCCTCTATGAAGGAAAATATTAGTGAGACTTGAGTAGGAAAATATCACATGGAGAGTGTTCTCAAAGGATTCACAAGTAGAGTAGTGATCTAGATAAGAAAGCTAATCACAATACTAACTACTATATAAGAAAACCCCAAAATATGAAGCTAAAGCTTTACCTCAACCTTAAGGTTAGGAGTTTAAATGCTACGAAGTGTAGGATCATCATTCTTGACATTCTTTCTCTCTTCTCTTGCAAAGGAAACTTTCATTGTGGCTATAAGATAGAGAATCAACTCTCTTCTTCTTCTTTAGAAGCTTGAAAGCTTAAGTGAAAGTGTAGAGAGTGTAGAGCTTATAGAGCTTGTAAAGCTCTTCTTCTTTCCCAAAATCCTTTTTCCTTTTCCTTTTGCAAATGACCTTAAACCCTTAGATTTAAAAGAACAAAAATACTCTTTTATAGGGGTTGTAGCTCACCCGAACCCTTGAATGAGAATCATCCAAAATGGGTAACAAATCCGGAACATAGATTTTAAATTTGAAATGTTTTGCCTAGTTTGGAGCGAGCACTAGGAGCAATTCTCTTAGAAACGTGTTTTCTAGAGAATTTATGAGTGCTCCATTTTGTGATTGAAGCACTCCACCATGTCTACTTTGCAGCGTTCCAACTCTATTTGGAGCACCCTAACTTGCTTGAAGCACTCCACATTCTCTAGTTTTGTGCAGATTGGCTCTAAGGCCATCTCTAACCATATAGGAGGTGATCTATCGGGTCTTGAGGGTCTTTTAAAGTAAAAATTACCCGCACCTTTATGCATACGGAAAGATGCGGATGATGTGACCATGTCGCTCTCATCCTTGCATGACCCCCACTTGCTTCCTTGGAGCATTCTTGGTATTTAAGAGTGATCTTCACATATAGTGGATATAAGAACCTCCTAGACTCTAGCTTAAACATGTCATAGCCTATTCTATCAATCCATGTATTTTTCTACTCATGAAATTTATAATATCTAAATTTACTCACCCCAACAGGCATTCTACATGGCACATATTTGTGGCCTGGCCAATTCAAGCGTTTGGGAATGAAATTTCCTAATTTGGGGTGTTTTGACCCACTGATGGGTCTTGACTATTATGAAAGCATCACGGTGGATCCTAGGAGGGGATTTCTCCCTCTTCCAAGAGAGATAGACCCTAGGGGTTGTTTCATTATGATAGCTAAACGCAAGACACAGTCATCAGCTGCCTACATACACGATTTGAATCTCTATGATGTTGTCGGGATCAAGCTGCATGTAGTTCTCAAGGGATTGTGTGTGTGTGTGTGTATGCAAGTTTCTGTAGTCAAGAATGATTGACTATGAAAGTGGAACAAGGAGGGTTCATTTTAGTCCTTTAGGAATACTTACACAATACTCCACAATGCGTAAACAACTAATCAAGTAACCAAAGATGGGTTGTGTTATGTCATACCCCAATAGTCTTTAAGAGGGGAACATATTTGAGGTTTGTTGAGTATTGGGGGCCTAAGGTTGGACTCAAGGTATGTCCAACATCTGAATAGGTAACATGGGTCCCCAATACGCAACCGTGACCATGTCTAAGGTCCAAACATGAGTAGACCTTAGATTCAAGAGTGTGTTAAACTAGAGTGACATAATGGTGGTGGGTTAAGTTCAGACCTGTGACATGTACCATGGGCAAAGGTGCCTTGAGGATTAAGGTTGAAAATTCGAGAAGGCCAAATGCCTATTTCCTTCCTAAGTTCCCAATGCCTATTTGTCCATGTGATGGAACAAACCTATTTGTGCATTTTCCACAAAAAAAGTGTTTTTCAGTACAAAAATGGCTCAATAGTGGTGGATTTTGGAGCAACGAGTCAAGAATGTAAATGAACATAGATAGAGAAGAAATACTCACAGTGGTAAGTACCATCAACTTAGCTCATGAGCCAACAAGCACACACATGGCATAGTATATAAAGTAATGATAAGGCATAAACAATGAAACCATACATAAACAAATGGCTATAAAATAGGCAGATCTTTGTTAAGAAAGAAGACATGATCATGAGAAAAAAAAAACACCTATGGTATGGCATGGAAAGTAGTCTAGGCATGGAAGATATACATGTCATATATTCTATAAAGGCAATGCATGATATGACATGTACGGGCATGGAGATGGAATGGAACATGGCATGGTAAAGCATACATATGAAAGAAAATATAGCATATGGCATATGACAAAGGATGGAGAGGAGTTGGGTCCCATAAGAGGTCACCATAGGCCAAATGCCTATTTCTCGACTAGACGTCCCAACACCTATTCATGGTCCCTAGCACTTTTTCTTGCTCCAAGATTCAAGCTTTTGGGCATAGGTCAGACCTAGGGGGGTCTAGTTCCCAGTCACTTTGGATGGAGTCCAAAGGCCACGAGCCCGAGGAAGGAGCTGAGACACATCCTAGGGATGTGTTTAATGGCTCTTAAACTACAAGAAAAATAAAGAAATCAAGCCTAGTGAAACATACATAGCATGTAAAAGAGAGAAAATAAATGAACTAGAATAATACTCGACTTATTATAGTTCTTCTCAAAGATTTATATAGAGCTCACCAGAACTTGAAGATAGTGAGAAGAGCTTAGACATAGGGAGGAACAATGGTGATTTTCTTAAAGTGGGTCCAACTATAAGAGGGTGTAGTTGAACCACCAAAATCACTCAAGGAAGACATGAAAGGCATCCGAGGAAGGAAAGGAAAGGGAGAACCAGACTTACCCATGGCTGACGTGGCACATGAGTAGGGCTTCCACACCCAAAATCCCTAACTCCCAACCCTTGAAATGTTGAGGGTGCCCTCTTATTTATAAAAGAAATTGAATTTCACTTTAGGGTTGGTTTTGGATTGAATTTTGGTTTGGTTTGATTTAGGTACGTTTAAACTAGGTTTAGACCGGGGTAGGGTTGAATCTTGGTTAAATTTGATGTGTGCTTTTATTTGGGTCCAATTTGATCCAATTCAGGTTTCTTTTGGTCTAGTTTAGGGGGGTTCAAATGGGTTCCATGTGGTAAGGGAATAGTAGAATCCATGTCTCTCAAGATGGACCAATGGGAGGTGAGACACATGGTAAAGATATTTATGCAGAGGCAAGTATATTTATGGGATTACTCAAAGACTCAAAATGAAATGTGGAGAAGGGATACCACATGGCAAGGTCATGTGGTGTCTGTCAAGAGAGGTAATGATGAGATTCTTTAGGACAATGCAGTAAATGGAAAATGGGTTGGGGATTAATGATGTAGGAGGCTGATGCACTAAAGTTTGAAGGATGAAGCAATAAATGGGATTAAATAAGATCAGGTTTATGACACAATATGTAACGCCTTGAAACCAAGATCACATGGTCTATTTTCCCGAATGTACACCATAACAAGTGTTACCACCTGCTAAGTGTCATATAATAATACCTCAACCTTTCTTTTATCCTTTTACATTTATCTTTCTCAATTGTAGCGAAGTCAATTACCTCTTTAAACTTTTGCAGCGGAATCATTAACATAATATGAATATAAATCCCCACAGTGCTATGTCTATCCCAACAGTAACTAAATATCAAATCTTATTATATCTCCTTAGAAATTAAAGTTGAAAACATAAAATAAGTAACTAAGTCTCTAGTTTTGCTTAACATCCTCTATCTAGCTTAATCTACTCATCGTGGTCCTCATCATCTGCATTTTGTTTTCTTTTAGGTGAGTTTACAACTCAGTAAAGTAAAAGCATAAACTAAACAATATAGAAATATGGCCAAGACAAAGCACAGATATCTCGATATTTAAAGTAACGATAAAGACATTATACATTTACTTATACTTTACCTATAAAACTGTTCATTAGCTTTCTAAAAATTTAAACCATTCATTTTTCACCATTTAAAGTTTCCTAACAATTTATAATAGTCCTACCATATTAATAATCTTTGCTTTTTATTTTTTAATAGGTACATATCTTTATCTTTCAATGTATTATTATGTGTTTAACAATTTCAATGCTCTAATGGTTAATACTTTGCATTATTTCTTTTGATTTCATGTCTTTCTTTTACAATACAATACTGTATTTATTTTTTGATTCAATATTTCATTCAGAAGCCCAATTATTACAGTCATCGTACAATCCCAAAATAGATAGTCACTGATCAAAACTCGTAATGACTGAAGAGTTTCATACAATCATCGTATAATCATGAAGCGGATAGTTACTGACCAAAACTTACAATGACTGAAGAGTTCAATATAATCATCATACGATCCCAAAGCGGATAGTCATTTATTAACCCAAAACAACAAAAGGGTTTGATACAGTCCTTACCTATTTTAATCCGGCAAGAGGATCTCGTCAACTTAACCCCTTGACAGCAAGGTAGCTTCAGTCAACAGCTTTAACAGAATTTCAGTGTTTTTCATTCCTCTTTTACCATCTATTTTCATCCTTATAATTATCTTCATTAAAATATCAATTTCATATTTTATACCTTCACAATTTTATATATTGTTATAGAAATTTTTTTTTTACATGCCTTCAGGTTTAATAATTTGCAGTTCTGTGTACTTAACAGTTAGCCATTTCAATGAGATTATACATAAGCTCAATAAAAAAAATATTCGATAAACAATTCTAAAACAAAAAGTGCTTAACCAATCTATAGGATTTTTAAGAATTTCAATGCAACAAAATCAATCTTAACATCTTAGACATTATCTCTATTTTTATAGAATTTTCTTTCATCTTCAAGTTTTCATCTCTTTAATTTTTTTTTTCAATTCTTTCAATAAAATTTTATGGCTTCTGAAACATAGGTTAAAATCATATTACAAATCTTAAAACATCATTGAAAATCGTTTAAAAAAAAACACCTTTCCCTTTAAACTCAAACAATGGATTGGTTTTAGACCAACAACTTGAAAATCAGTAAAAATCCAACCTTTCAAAATTAGTGGAAACTAATTTTTGAGTTAAATCTAAGAACTTAGATGAAAATAATTGCAAAGTTTAAGTATTTACTTACAAATTCAATGAATATCTCAGATCAATTTGGTGTTAGAAGCCTTTCCCATGAAAATCTTCAATCTCTTATCCGAAATCCTACTTTCTTCTCCAAATCCCTTATTTTCTCTTCCTTGATTCTAATGAGTTTATAGGGTTTGTAGTTTGAGTTTTGGTCATTCTTATAGAGATAGGAGGTGTCTAAGTCGAGTTGGGATTTTTCCATTTAAAAATTTCAAAAAACACGATTTTTGCATTTAATCACGATTTTTATATTTTTTGAGTTATTTATGATTTTTCCACTGGACTAAAATGGTTATAACTTTCTCTATAGGACTTTTTTTTTTGAACCATTTTATTGTTTTGGACTCTAGACTTCAAAACATTTCTTTTGGGATATTTTTTATAATAAAATTATTAGGTTTACTATTTTTCATCTAATTTCAAAGTTTTCCTATGTTTTTAGGTCTATAATTCTGTCATAAAGACATAAAAATAATTAAAATGTATAAAAAAAATCTTGGGTATTACACAATAATTCCCAATAATTCTCATGAATTGAGTTCAAGCCCGTCTTTTGGTCTTTCAACCTTCGATGGGCATGAGTGAACTATACTTTCCATGTTTTCCAATGTTTCAGATATAATGGTTAAATCAGATTTGGGATTTGATATCCATAGGCTATTTGAACATTTGACAATTGGGAGAACTGGGAAAATCTTGATTAGGCTTTGGAGGGGCAAGATGGTAAAATAGTATGTTAGAGTCTTCATGGATTATGTCTGGGTTAGACTACTAAAGGTTTTGTAACAAATGACAAGTTGTTCCAACATGTATGTGTGGAAAAAATGTGAAAAACTAGACTTTTCCTATTTGGTCGGGTGTTTATTTGAGTCCACTTTTGGGTCTTATTACCTCATAAGGATATAAACAAATAGTGCATTTTAGGTCTCTAGGATAGTCTAGATGCAATGGTAGGGTTAGAAATAGGGTTTGACAGGTGGATGGTAGGTGGCCATTGATGAGGGGAAATCTAGGAATTTCTTGTGAGGTTTGGAGGGCAGAAAGGTAAAGATAAATATGGTCTAGTTATACCTAACTGATCTATGGTTAACCAAATAATATCTAAGTTAATCAAATTAGATTAAGGTTCAATCAAAAGATAAAGAATTAACTAGATTTGACTTGGTTTGATTTATTGTACTAGAATTGATCAAATAAAACCTACTTTGAATAAGATTGATCTAATAAGACTTAAATGGCTAAGGATAACATAGTTGAACCTAATTTGATTAGGATTGATGAAGATGAGCCTTATTTGACTAAATTACACTTGATTTGATTGAGATAGGCTCAGTTTAATGAAACAATGAATCCCACTAGTATAAGACCCCAACAAGGTATATTTACATTATACACAAATTTAAAATTTTATCTTTAAAGAAGAATTTTTTTAATTAGTTATTATGTGCCATCATGGTACACGATCACCATCTATAAGTTATCAAGTAATCCCTGTTCAGAATTAAGATTTACCACAACATTACCTTTTGACACTATGTTGCCTTGATTTTTCCCAAAAAGTTATATCATAGTATACCATATTTCTATAGCAGTTACTTGCCCACACAATTATTTTGTGAATGTTAGAACTTGGGTTCCTATGGGATAACATTTGATGATCAAACAACAGTTGTATGATCAGCCTAAGGTAGCTTATAAGATAGTGCCTCAAAAAACGTCAATATAATAAACCTTAGGTGGCTTAAAAGATGTTGCACCAACAATAGTTTGATAAGCTTAAGGTGGTTTGTAAGATACTACCTTAAACAACACTAGTTTGATAAGCCTAAGGTGGGTTGTAAAAGTGTGTAACTTTATTGTGGGAGTGAATAACTTTTACTTGTAGGAGTAATGAACCTTTACTCGTGAAAATGTATGACTTCTATTCATGGAATTGAGTAATTTTTAGCAACGGGAATGGATAACTTTTCCTCACGGGATTATAATTAAGGATCCCCTACACCCAAATTATCTATCCCCCCCATGTCCCTACACACAAAGGGTGGATTGTATAAGATTAAAACTGTAAAAATAGTTTTCAAATGAAAAAGTAGGTACCCAAAATAATGGGTGTATAGAGGTAATACTGTAAAAACAATGTTCAAAGGAAAGGTAGAATAGCATTAAGTTAAGTTTCAACAGGTTAGAACACCAGTTTTCAGAACATTACTAGTGAGATTAATGTATAACTTCTATTTGTGGGATTGAGTAACTTTTACTTGTAGGAGTGTATAACTTTTACTCATAAATGTGCAACTTTTAATAATAGGAGTGAGTAACTGGTACTTGTAGAAGTAAAAAACGATTACTTATGGAAATGTGTAACTTTTACTCATGAAATTGAATAACTTTAAGTCATGTGAGTGGGTAACTTTTCCTCCCAGGATTATAATCAAGATGAAGGATCCCTACCAAATTATTTGTCGCCCCATATCCCTACACACAAAGGTTGGGTTGTGTAAGGTTAAAAACCATAAAAACAATTTTCAAATGAAAAAATATGTACCCAAAATAAGGGGTGTATAGAGGTAAAACTATAAAAAAATGGTTCAAAGGATAGGTAGAATACTATTAAGTTTGAGCGAGTAAAAACACTAATTTTACAATACTCGTGAGACTAATAAAAACAGTTCGGGGCAATGTAATAAACACAGTTTGGGACAATGTGTAACTTATATTTGTAGGATTGAGTAACTTTTACTCATAAAAGTAACCTTTACTCGTAAAATTTTGTAACTTTTACTTGTGGGTGTGATTAACTTCTACTCATGGGAGTAACTTTTATTTGTGGGAATAAAAAATCTTTATTTGTGAAAATGTATAACTTTTACTCATGGAATTAAACAACTTTAAATCGTGAGAGTGGTTAGCTTTTCCTTGCAGGATTTATAATCAAGATAAAGGATCCCTACACCAAATTATGGAGTTCTATATTTGAGTAACGAAAGACCTCTAATTGGAGATAAAGAGACCGATGGACTATGTTGTGGTAGTCTTTCATGTCACCGGTGGGTATGCAAGATAACCACTCAAAATTAACCTCAAGATTTGGTACCAACTTCGTATGAACCAACAAGGTTCATATGGGGATGGACACATCTAAGCCAAAAAGTAAACAGTGTCTCCAAAAAGTGTAAATCACTTTTTTGGCGCTGACGTGTTTACCCCTCTACCATTCAGACCTTATTTGTTTACGAAGTGTTAGTGCCAAATCCCAACCGTCAAAATTAGGGTTCCACTCCTTCGCAAATATGTGACAGAAAAAATTCGTAGACATTTCATCTGACAAGAATACTTGATAATTGGGGGGGGGGGGGGGGGGGGGGGGGGGGGGGGGGGGGGGGGGGG
>JAOXJP010070302.1:0-15056 GCA_025762735.1 Platanus orientalis
ACATCATCCTGGACACCACCCATTTTCTTCCATGTGTTGTCCCCTGGTGTCCAAGACACCATCCTGAACAGAACATTTGCTCCCTATCCCAATTTGTGCAGCCCGTGAGTGGACTACAAGCTCAGTGCCCTGGGTCTTGGTCAGGAATCCACATGCAAGTACTATGAGGCACTGGTGAAGTGCCTGATGCCTCATGCGTAGCCGCACGAACCACACAGAGGAAGGGGAAAGGATCTGCTACACCCAACTTAGTTTATCCCCCCATATCCTAGGCTCACACCTGATGGTGTATATATATATAGGTGTCTCTTTTAAATAGGGAGCAAATGTTCACTTGAACACTTTTTGATGCTTTAACCTCGTAAACCCATCTTGGATTTGGTGCAAAAGCCCAGGTGTCGAAAGAGGTGTGAAATACACTTGGGCCTGACACATCAATCCCAAAAAATGTGAATACTTTTTGGGGTATGTTTTTCACTTTTTGACATTGATGTGCATGGCGCACTTCTTTCGCATCCCTGAGGATTTTGTAGGACAACTTAGAGAATATCTAAAATTGGAATGACATCAGGGTCAACACATCAGTACCCAAAGTTAAGAATATGGGTTGGGATTAAGTACGGAAATCTGCTTTTCCTGATGTATTAGAATGACATTAGGGGGTTGACACATCGGTGCTGAAAAGTGACTTTCACTTTTTGAGGGGTGCTTATCACTTTTCAATGCTGATGTGTCCATCCCCTGATGTCTTTTTAATACATCAAGAAAAGCATATTTCTGTACTCAATCTTTCCTGGAAAAACATCCCCAAAAAAGTGATATACACTTTTTTGGCACTGAGACACTTTCTAAGTTGTTGAACCTAATCCACTCCTTACACACATGAGCATTCGTACCTGATCCGTAGGGATGTAAACTCCATTTTGATAGATATTTATTTTTCATTTGAAAACTCTTTTTACAATTTTAAACCTATACAACTCACCTTTTGTGTGTCAAGACACAGGCCACAAATTAAGGCTGAGTTTGGTAACTCTCCCAAATTTCATCTCCTAATTCCTAATTCTTGATTCCACCAAAAATGCAGTCTTTGGAATGAACTCCAAAATGAGAAACATGTTTGACTCAGTAGAGGAGAAAAATTGAAAAAAAAATAAATATTGATGAAAATAATAAAAATGATGAAAATGTTTAAACATTATGATAAAGATATAATAGAATGAGTAGAAAAAAGAAAACGAGAATCGGGAGTCAAAATCGAAGAAGTTACATTTTTCACCTCCCAAATTACACTTCCAAACCGATTTTGAGAGTGGAATCTGGGAAGAGAATGCGAAATTACCAAACGTCATTTTCACATATTTTGGAATCTTGGGAACGAAAGCAACGAGAATGCATTCTTGGAAAAGTTACCAAACGCAGCTTAAGTATAGCAGATCCTTTCCTTAGAAGAAACCGTTGCTGACTCAGCTCTAATCCCTATACGGCTAGACATGCTCAGTAATCTGCTCGGTTGATAACGACAGACTTGAAAGATTAGTTGGATGTGCACTCGTAACGGACTAGCACATATTTGATAGGTCTTTCTCTTTCTATCTGCGTAAATCCATCCTTAAAGCCAGAAGTCACACCAAAATTAATCATTGAGCTCCGATGTTTCGGACCTTTGGATTAATATTCAAGAGTTAAAAAGGATGACTTTATAGTAAACATGAATTCAATAAATATCTATTAAGGAAAAGGATCTCTTACACCCAATTTGTTGGTCTCTCAGTATCCTGGCACAAAAGGTGAGGTGTATAGGGTTAAAACTGTAAAAACAGTTTTCAAATGAAAAATAATAATTACCCATAAAAATATGAAAAAGATTAGGTACGGAAATCTGTTTTTCCTGATGTATTAGAATGGCATAAGGGGTGGACATGTCAGCATTGAAAAGTGATAAGCACCCCCAAAAAAGTGAAAGCCACTTTTCGGCACTGATGTGTCAGCCTCTTGATGTCATCCTAATACATCAGGAAAAACAGATTTCCTTACCTAATCCCAGCCCATAAAAATAGGGTTTACATGGATAAAAATTAAAACCATAAAAGGTGTTCAAATGAACATTTGTTCCCTATTTAAAAGAGGTACCAAATTCAAAAAACCGATTTTAAATCATCTCCAATATGAATGGACAAATATCACTCCATTACCAATGAGTATGTGACATGTGGCCGGACAAAGGGTGTTTGAGTCAATACACATGTTAGCCTGGAGATGATGTGAACTCCAAAAAAACCCATCACATGTCAGCTTGTGGTGTGGGGACACAAAAAAACATACTATTTTGGGCGTAGCAAATCCTTTCCCTTACTAAAATACCCTTTGTTAGATATCATGTAACATACTGGAATTAATAGTAAATACCGATTCAATATCTTTCCAATCGGTCTGGAGATGATTGGAACCCAGTTCCTTATCCAAGAAGTGGCCACAAGTGAATGTTGTCAAAAGCACAATTTCAGTAAATTTTGCTGTAGTTTTTGTAGCATGAAAAAAAAAAATCAAAGCTTGTCTTTTAACGTGGGTTTTTGCCTTCTAACCCGTCATTTCAGTCTGAATGGACAGATAACACGCCATTCTCCACCCACGAAAGGGTGTTTTGATTAATATACATGTACATATTTATTATGTATTTACAATTATACCCTTTTTAAACCTATATACATTAACCAAAACACCTTTTGTCATGCATCACACTGGTTGGTATTGGTGTGATGTTAGTCCATTCAGACTGGAGATGATTCAAATCTGGGATTTTTGTCAGTTTACAATTTTTTTTTTTTTTTTTTTGGCTCATGCTACCAAAAAGCTATATCTAAATTTATTACAACTGATCACCTACCTTTTTTCATAGTTTTTATTTTTACTTTTTCCTTTCTTCTCCTTTTTTTTTTTTTTTCTTTCTATACAAACATGGATCCATGCCAATACCCTAGGCATCATTCTTCTTAGGGAAGGTTATAGTTGAAATCCCTTCATAAGCAGTACACCGTCGGTTTCAGTTCTCTCCGGTGAGTCCAGGTCCCACCTTATGCGGTAGCGATGTAGGTCATAGTGGCCAAGACCAAAAAAAAAAAAAAATGGATTCCTTCTTTTCTTCCACTTTTCTACATAATAATTACCATATGATAATGCCACTAATCCTTAAACGGATCCATGATTTTTAACAATCTACTTACATGATCTCTTAATGACTAACAAAACCTCAAATTAACTTATTAAAGAAAGGGTTCAATTTAAAGGAGGTCAAAGGAAGATTGAAAGCCACGACCTCAACCTCTTCCACTCAAAATGGTTGGAGGGGGTGGGTCATGACTCATGAGAGGGAGGGCGTAAAAGGGACATAGCCGTTGCCAGCCCACTCTTTACCCTTTTTAGTGTCTTTGGATTCTTTTTCGTAACGGTAAGGAACTTCCCAACCAAGCTATTCCTCCCAACCGATTTCACCACCACCCAACTGAATACGACACATAGCCTAAGCTTCCTTGCTATGCACCCTCTCACGCCCCCGGTTTTCCCGTCTACTTCCAGTTTGCAATACCGCCGATGACCCTATTCCAGGGCTAAATAACTGAAATACCCCGGTTATTATTATTATTATTATTATAAACACCCTATGCACAAGGGGTTAAGCTGGTTTAGGGATTATCGGCCCTCTACATGTTCAAGGGCCCTTTATATACAGAAACGAGAAACACCCTAGGCTCCATTTGTTTGACCAGAATGTGCTGGAAAATAAATTGGCAATTCTAGAGAATATAGAATTTTCTGATCATTTTAATCAGCAAAATCCCAAAAAAAAACGAAGGAGAGAAAAAATATAGTCTGATTGAAAAATCTTGTAAAATGAAGTAGCGGTGTTTGCGCTAGATAACTTGGGTTGAACTGGCTTTGCTGGCTCAATAACTCAAAGTTGAAAAAAGATGAAAGAAGACCATGACTAGATAAAACCGTTAACCATATTTACGTGAAATAACGGTTAACGGACGAGGAAAATCAAAAGCAATGAAGCTCATGATGGGAATTCCTATAAAACACGATTTTGAGATTGTTGGGAGAAGGCATTACCATTCAAAATAGGAGAAAGAATGAAATGGAAGGAAGCCACAATCGACTGCAAACTACCCCAAACAATTATAGGCAGACCATGATAACCCCCTTGATCAACCAGACGTCTGTGAAAGAGGGAAAGTGGCCATGAACAAGGGTTGAATGTTATAAAAATACTAGAACTATTGAAGAAGAAAGATATCACTCAAGTTGTTATCCTTTATCTTTGTTTTTAGCTTGATTATTTTGATAATCATTTAGGAAAAGTTTACTTTTAAACACCTTCACATAGATGTTTAGATCTGGAAAGTCATCCTAGTACATTTCCAAGGATTTCATTACTTTTTGTCTGTTCTCTTGATTCTGGTTTACATTTTTTGGCAATTTGTTTGAATTGGAAAAAATGTACATTTGGAGAAATGGAATGAAATCTGTAAGTTGTTTTGTTTAATGGATTGTTTACTATTGTTCAATTCAATTTAATTGTTTCTCCAGTTATTTGTGGTGTTAAATATGGTGAAGTCATTGTTCTAACAAGGCAAAAAGAATTTATTTGGAAGGAAATACCCTCATTTTCTCAAATTGCCTATGTAATCTATTTGGAAGAAACTGACTTGGTGACTAGACAGACGACTGGAGAACCATCTTTCGGTTTGCTAGTTATTTGCTCCGGCACTAGAGGTCATAGGAAAGATCGAATCTTGTGGCCACTTAGTATTGACACGCCTATAAACCATTTTTCGTATAAGCAAACATATGTCATCCTAAAAATTTTCTTATAAAATCTTAACTTTTTTATCAAAAAGTTAAGATTTT
Organism: Platanus orientalis; assembly: GCA_025762735.1. Lineage (NCBI taxonomy): Eukaryota > Viridiplantae > Streptophyta > Magnoliopsida > Proteales > Platanaceae > Platanus > Platanus orientalis. The sequence goes on from JAOXJP010070302.1 coordinate 4,912, forward strand.
CTCAACAAACATAGCCCAAATACATATCTTGAGAAACATCTATTCATATTTATTAGAAATGGGATTCCTAGTAAGAGAACTGTCTTTAAAAAATCAATTGGTGACATGGATAGTTCCCTCATCTAAATCAACCTCATGGATTGGATTTTTCTCATAAAATTAGTAGTTGTTGAATATATATAGAAAGGAACAAACAAGAAACATATTCCTTATCCCTCTTGACCAATCACAATCTAATAAGTTGATTTCAAAATTGCGATATTATGATATGATCTCAAGACTGTAATCACAATCTCAAACTCAATATCATGAGATTGCATACCAAAGACAACCCTTATCTATGGTAGACTAAAAGATTCTAGTCCAACTACTTTATATAAGAAATATAAGACACAGCCATGAAGCTTAGGGATGGGCATGGGCCAGGCCAACCAAAGCCCAGCCTGAGCTCAAACCAAAAAAGTCCTGCCCTAACTTTTTCTTTTAAGGCCGGACTAGTGCTTACCTCCGCCTAACCTAAGCCTCAGCCCAAACTTTTATATATAATACATTTGTATTATATATAATATAATAAATCCTTCAAAAATCATTAATATTTTATAGTCTAGAAGATAAAAATAACTTTTCGCAAAAGGTATTGAGTTTGATTCTTAACATAATCAATGATTTTTTATATAAAACAATTTTTAAAATTTAAATAATATTTTTTAAAATTTTTAAAAATTAATAAAATCTTATAATTCAATTGGTCAAAACATTATTTATTTCATAATAGATCTTTCTTTTGGTGGATAAGAAATGATTCGAACTCCTCCCGTCACGATTCACCCACTTTCAGTTTCAATGCTGATGAATGGCAGTTTCGGTATTTAGCCAACGTTCCCACCCGTTTGAAACTGAACACGAAAACTCCACCGACACGAGAGCACTATCACCGGCTATAGTCGGTCACTGTTTGGGATGCTGGTTTTGTCTGTTTAAACCTCCAAAACCCGTCCGTTTTTTCTCGTTTTTCTCTGCTCACTTCTCTCTCTACTCCTACTCCCCTGTTCATCTCTGTGCCTTAAAACCCTAAAGCTTCCCATATTTTAGCAGCTTTTGTTGACAATTTAGGGATACCTTTCGTAAAATCTAGGGCACAGAAGATTCACCCATCTCCTTTCTGAGCACTGAAATCGAGAGATAAAAAAGAAGGTGCAGAGATCTTCAGTGGTTTATTAATGGCAAGTTAGCCGAAACTTCTCGTTTTGGAGCGTAAAGCTATAAAAAATAAAAATAAAAAAGAAGAGCTGAATTTGAAGAAATCGAGGGTTTTCGAAATGTCTGTGGCTACGGAGTCTCGGTCATCAACCGAACTGGATTCTAAAACCAGACCTGTTCTTGGACCAACTGGAAACAGAGTTAGGGTTTCGGAGTTACTCGAATCAAAACAGAAAAAGGAGGGTTTGAAGAAGCCACAACAGACGAGAAGGTTGGCTAATCGGTTGCCTGAATCCGTTCGCCGGTGTAATGCGTCTGTGGACAGTTCGTGCTCCTCGGATTCTTCTTGCAGCGTTTCTTCGGTGAAGATAGCGAATTTCAGGCGGAGGATGAAACAAAACGGGTTGAAATCTGTGAAGGTGGTTCCTGACGGAGTGGAGATCCCTTCCCTGTCACCTCCAGTTCCGGTGAAGCGTTGCGATTGGATTACGCCGAACACTGGTAAGGAGTTTGAGAGTGTATGCACATTTGCTCCCTAATGTTTTTTTTTTTTTTTTTTTTTCATCTTTTAATTGTAGGCAATTTTATTCATAGTAAGAGGTGCATGAGGTTCCCTAATTTTTAATTATGTTACTCCTTGTTTCTTTCTTCATCTTATGTTGAGGCATATAACTTCCAAATGTTGCTCTCTCTTTCTATGAGATAATTTGCCCGATTTATTCTAGTCTCAGTTGTGTTTCTCTCTCTCTCTCTCTCTCTCTCTCTCTAACCGTGCCTGTTTTGTGATGCTTGACTTGTACACACGACCCTTGATCGTAATGTGGGTTTTCAACCAACAGAGGTATCATAAAGTTAAAAACTACCAACCATAATAATTTCTGAGTTGAAACTTGAAAATAAAATCTATATAATACTACACAGCAGAAAACTGCAAGAGTATTTATTTTGTTCTATTATAGAAACTTAACTTGGTGTAGCAAAAACAAGTCGCAGATCTCTCCTCTTTGAACTCACAGTTCTTTGATTCAAAACGTAAAAAAGAGAATGAAATTTGAATGAGTTCCTATATGGACTGTCTCTCGGGAAACCCATTTCCTTCAAATCTTAAGGTTAAAAAACTACGAATCATAATAATTTCTGAGTTGAAGCATTTAAGTATATCAAAATCCAATTAGGCACTGAAACTAATCAAATAACAGAGTTTTCATTATACAAGGCTGACACACTGTTGATAATTTTTGAAATAGATGGAGCTCCACACATCAGTCAAGGTATAAGTGTGCATGGGCCCTGGGGTATATCATTGTTAGTAATTTTTTCCCTATTATGGGATGTCTGTGACATGTTGCCCAATGACTCGTCAATTCAAATTAAACATGTTTTAGGCCACTCCTTTGATGTGCCATAGCATAACTTTAGAGTAATCAACAACGCTAACTGTCCGAGGTATAGAATTAATGATCTTTCACAACCATTCATCTACTTCTTTGGGTATCCAAATAGTTGCACTTGATCAGACAGCTTATCTGGTTGGTGCAACTGTGCAATACAGTTAGACCCTCTTAACAACTAGTAATTGTGGTGATCAAATTTATTATTTATAAGATATTAAATTTTAAGTTTCTTAAAACTTTTATTTCATTAGAATAGAATTTCTAGCATATATATTTTTTCCATATATATAGTGTATTCATTTAACACCATAAAAAAGTACATATGTCTAATCTTTTCACTAAAGGATTTCTTCATGTCGTAGGTTTATGTTAATATCACGGATATATGTATATAGTTTAATATTTCAATTGAATTAAATAATCATTATTCATAAAATAAAATAAAAGATAATATTTTAATAACTAATAATATACCAGAACATCTTAAATATATACCAGATCAAATGTTATTCCATTTGCTGTAAGGCTTTGTACATTTGGGTTGTTTGGTTTTCTGGTTTTTTCCTTGTTTCTTGTGTTTTTGCCAGTTTGGCGATCTCTCAAATATATATATATATATATATATTGTTATTCAATGTCAGAGGTAATGGTTCTTGAAAATTTCATAGTAGGATGGCTAAACATAACTTTTTTCTCTTCATGCTTTTTTAGTATTCAAAATTATCCATAAGTCTGAGATAAAGACCCAACAATAGGCAGAATTACGGAGGAGGCATGGGTATTGTTCCTTATTTTGCCCAACAATAGGCAGGGGGCAATTTGTTGGGGCCTGTGGAGGGAAAGGAATTCTAGGATCTTTGAGGGCAAATTGAGGAGTCATGGAAATCTTTCGCTATTCATTTATAGAGCTTTATTTGATTGGATTTCTATTATGGCAGATTTTGTGGAGAGGGAATGATAGAGAAGTTGTAATTTTGTTTTTGCTGTCAGTTTTTTTTTCTCTCTCTCTTTTTTGTTCTCTTTTCAGCTGTTTGGTGATGCCCTGTTTTCTGCTTCCTTGTTTTTGAATAAAGTTTGCCCTTTTATTTCTCAAACAAAAAAAAAAAAGATAAAGATAAAGAAAAAGTCCATAGACAACTGTGAGGACTTATAGACTGGAAAGATAAAGAAAAAGGGTCCAAACTTGGATTTGATTCCAGTTAAGAAATTTAAGTTTGAACTTTTAGTAAACGTGGCTCATTGAGGATTGTTATCACTTATATACCATTTATATAATTGATAATTTTAAACCGCTTATTCTAAATACATCCCTTATATATTGCACCATTTATTTTGGAAGCACATCTCTTTGTGTGGACCTATGTTGCGGATTTTCCGAAGTTGTCATGTCAAGTGGTCAATGTCCTTGTTACGTAAGTCAAGAAGATTTTGCTATGCTGTCTTTTTATCGTTTTCTAAAGATAGAAATATGAGTCCTAGGGAGAAAGGTTAGACATGTGAAGCAATATACATATTACAGAGATTCTACTCAAATATGCTTAAAATCTTGAAGATTTGTCTGGAGAAAAAAAAAATGTTTGCTAGCAATTGATGTCAGAGAACAGCCATGGAAGAGGCATATAAATGAGATGCAAGGAACAAGAAAGTTCCACAGGCTTGATTTCAGTCTTTAGGGTATGTTCTACTGTTTCATTTATTTGAATTTATAATCCATGGCACTACCATTCTTGTCCATGTGGTGAAGACTGATTTCAATATAATCTCCAATTTATCAGGTGGTTGCAGCATTTTCTTACCTAGTACTTGATTTGTTTTTTAGAGAACAGATACATCTTACCCTCTGTGATTTCCACTTATTTTGTTATTTTCTTTATAGACCCACTTTATACTTCTTTCCACGATGAAGAATGGGGAGTTCCAGTTCATGATGACATGAAGCTATTTGAGCTGCTTGTTTTATCAGAAGCATTGGCTGAACTCAGCTGGCCAACTATTCTTAGCAAGAGAGACATTTTCAGGTATATTAACCTCTACTAACTTTGTCATTTTTCTTTTTTTTTTAATGACAGAAAGAATAAATATTTATGAAGAAAAATATAAACGGGTGATAAGACATCTCTGCAATACAGACAAGCAACAGATCCATACAGAAACCATCACCCCCACTCTATGTCAGGCCTATATCATTTTTTTTTTTTTTTTTTTGCTTTAATGAAAGCTTTACACGTCCTGAGTCGCAGTCCTCTCGGGTGCAATCCTGTTGTTAGTGGACACACTAACCTGTATGGTGCTTGGCCATTACCCAGTGTTCCACTAACCTGCTACTAATAACAGACTATACCCATACTGAAAGGATAACGAATAAATAAAAGAAGGCTTTTCTCTATATGGATTTTGATGTTATTTCTTGGAGTTTTTGGCAGGAAGCTTTTTGACAATTTTGACCCAGCTTCTGTTGCAAATTTCACTGACAAGAAGATGCTGGCACTGAAAGCAAATGGCACCACCTTGCTATCTCAACCAAAGTTTCGTGCAGTTGTGGAGAATGCTAGGCAAATGATTAAGGTGATTAACACTTAGATCAAGACATCGACTCTTCTAAGTTAACTTTCATGCAGTTGTGAAGAATGCTAAGAAGATGATTAAGGTGATTAACACTTAGATCAAGACATTGACTCTTCTAACTTAACTTCTGTCCCACCTGCATTATGCATGTGCTCTGTGGTGCACCACGTACAGTGGAGCAGGGAAGAACCATTAACTGAAGATTTCCTTGATGTATATGAATTGAATTAATAAACATACACTCAAAACTTCAAAATTAATTACAATTTATGATGCTGCTATGTTGCTCCCACCCAAAAAAAAAAGAAGAAGAAGAAAGAATGAATGAAAGAAAAAGAAAAGAAAAGAAAGGCAAGGTAAATTATCTAACAATCCATTAAGAATCATATCCAAGAATCCCGTTCTTTAATTTGTATGTTTGTCAGATCAATGGAAGACAAAAACCTAACTCTACCCCATTCTAACAGCATTCCACCGACTGGAGCATGCAAACAACAAAATTACCCCTGTATATCTATTTTAAGAGTAAAAAATTATAATAAGAAAGCCTATCTATTACTTCTTTTAGCTCTCCGGTTGCTGCAGCATGTGTGATGCAATAGCCATAGCAAGGGTTGCTTGGCCATGCCTCATGAGTTTATCTTTGGGGTTTGCCATCCATCTCCTGTCAAAGAGAAGTTCTAACTATAAGGATTTGTTTGGGTCGATAAGTTGTTTTTATTTATCTGATCATAGGGTCCAGCTTTGGTTTTGCCATTTTGGTTCAAGTTTGGACCTTATTTTGTGTTTGGGTGCGCTATAGTCTAGTTTTTATTATTATTGTCAATAAGGAAGAAACTTTATGTTTCTTCAGTCTAAAGGGGAATAGGATTTTCTTCTTTTTTTTTCCTAATCACTTTCTGGATCGAAATAAAGAACATTGGTATGGTATCCTCAACATGTGAGACTCTAGGTGTGACCTAGGTAAGTGATTCTACTTTACTCTTCTCTCTTCTTCATCTTGAGTTGCTTTCATCTTTTAAACCTTCCTCATGATCCATTTAAATCTTTGGATTTACTATTTTATGAACTCTTGAAATTTTGATAAAACTGGCAACCATTCCACTGGTATAATCCATAGGCCAGCCCTAGTTTTGTCTCTTTTCTTTTACAAACTATCTTGTACTCCTCACCCTTGATCCATTTTTTCAGCAAATTCTAAATCTATTTTCACTTTCTAAAAACCTTAACCTTGATGACTTCAATACAGAAGCTTTAACTCTAACCCTTTTTTCCTATAAACCCTACCTTTTTATTGGCTATTTGATAGTGCAAAGCTATGAGGTTCCTACAACTATGCAGATGACAAATATCCTTAGAAACCATACTTAATTCTCAATAAGAGAAAAAAGAAAGAAAGAAGATTTAAAGTTGGCCTGAATGCCTTCTTTGTTAAATAGACTCAAATACGCTCTCCAATTGAATGTTTAATTTTCTGTTCTTTGGCAGGTTCAACAGGAGTATGGTTCGTTTGCCAACTACTGCTGGAGCTTTGTAAATCACAAACCAATCAGAAACGGATTCCGTTATGTGCGTCAAGTTCCGGTTAAGACACCGAAGGCGGAGGCCATGAGTAAGGATCTGATGCGGAGAGGTTTCCGTTGTGTTGGACCTACTGTTGTTTATTCGTTCATGCAAGTGGCAGGGATAGTCAATGATCACCTCATAACATGCTTCAGATACCAAGAGTGCAATTCGAATATCCAAAAGGATTTCCAAATGAAGATTGATGACACAGAAGCACTAGCTAAAGACTTGGAGAAGACATGCTTATCTCATGTCTGAATAGCCAAGCTGCCTCTTCTCTGGCAGTTCACTCAAATCCAAGTGATGAATAGAAGATATTGACGTCAAGTGAAAAAAATCCAGTCTCAGGTGAGTTGCATTTATGAGATAGTTCTGTTAGCATGTTTTCCTCATTTGTATCATTTGAACGCAGCAAAAATAATAGTTTTATTCTACGGAAAATCTTCCATGATAGTTAGCTACAAGTGCATATATGTATAAATTTTAACAGGCTATGTGGACTGATTTAAATTAAATTATAAAGGGAGAGCTTGTGTAGGTGGTTTGTATAGATTTCTTATTTGGAGGGGTATTCTCCCTGTTTCAGCCATTTAAGGGGATGGTGTGGTGGCAGATCCAGAGTGCCCATGATATAGAGCACCCTATGAATCCACCATATATGATCATTGGCCAGTTTCACACTAGCTCTATACCCATGTATTTGTTAAATTTTCAAAATTTTAGTTTATTGCCCACAAGAGAGGGACTATTGAACTGAATTGTGGCAAACATATTCCCGGGCTGTCAGTTTAGTTTTTCTCTTCTATAATGGCTTTGCTAACTCGTCCACAATTATTAAATTTTAGTCATGTGAAATTATTCCAAGTACCTACGTTAGAACGGGCTGGGATTAGGTACGGAAATCAGTTTTTCCTGATGTATTAGAATGACATCAGGGGGTGACACATTAGTGCCGGAAAGTGACAATCACTTTTTGGGGGGTGCTTATCACTTTTCAATGGTGATGTGTCCACCCCCTGATGCCATTCTAATACATCGGGAAAAGCTGATTTCCTAGCTAATCTTTTCCGAGCTGATTGAACCTTTTACTGTACTATGCCTCTTGAATGGCCGTGGCAGCGTGTCAGGTGGGAAAATGGCCACCCATTCTGAAACCAGGCAGGTTGCCAAGTCTGCGCAAGGATTGCCGCCCTTGCTGGAATCTGAAAATGTTGGAAAACCCTCCAATTTCTACTGCCAGTTAAAATCCTCCTCGGTATAAATTTCTGCAGGTATGCCCAAAACCCATTGTAGGATTTGCTCTCCAGAGTCTTACCTGGACTTTCTTTCTTTAATAAACTCCATTAACACCCAAGTTCCCATGTGTTCAGGGACCGTGTCTTATATATTTAATTCAAGGTTATATTGGTACAACTGTATATTGAAAGATAGTTGTTGTGAAGACGTTTTTTTAACCCAGATATTTGGTTTGAAGCCCCCACGGCCTTAACAACATTAAATCATCAAGCATGACAAGGAGAAGTCACATGCCCCACACCACATCTCACATGGGAAAGCCCCTCCCGGAGGTTATTTTGTTCTAAGATGCTCTTTTGACCCGCAGATGACAATAACGTAGAAAGCCCAGTGTGACGTAGATAATAGAGATAACTACCAGAACTCTCTCCATCCATAGAGACAGCCAATGGCCGTAGCCCTACTGATCTTTTTTCCCCCTTCTCTTTTTTCATTCTGTTTGCGTGTTTTTGAATCTGTGATATCGTGTGTGTGCCTGTTCTTAGCAAATTGTTAGTCGGTTTGCTGTTGAATCCGTGAACATGTGGGCCATAAAGAAAACGAACCACAATAAATGGATTACTTACCCCCAAAAAACCACCAAATTGGAGGTTTATACCTATCCAAAGGTGAGCGTTTTGGCTCATCCACTTTCATTAATCTGATGACTATACAGGCAGCTGGATAGAATTGACTGCTCAAGGCAATAGTTGGGGTACTTATCTTGAAAATAGGAGTGGGTAGTTATCATGAATAGACATGATGATGGGATTGGAAAAAAATGGAAGAAAAACATAATTCAAGATGAAGATAGAACAAACCCATTGAAAATCAATAGCCAACTTTAAATGGTTTGAGTCTTGAGTTTCTTGTTAAAAGGAGTTTACAGATGAAACAGAACTCTTTAATTTCATAATTTGAAACCTGCAACCTGATATAATCCTATGATCAATTAAAAGGAAGAAAGAAAGAACAGTGACAAAATAAAAAGAGAAATATAACATCCCACCCACACACTTCAGTGCTTGCCATTTACAAACCCATGGGAAGTTTCCGTCGGAAAATTCAAACTTTCCCATGTGGTCAGTCTGCTTGGTGACCTTCTTCAGCAAACCATCCCTTAAGTCTGGGTGCCGGTGCTGACGCAGTGAAATTCGAAACCGGAGCAGAGATACGAAACAGATAACCAAATTCTGAACCAAGGCCTCCATTATAGAGGGAAAAAGGGAAAGAACACCACTTTGTAGTTTGTAGAGCTGGTTGAGCTAAGCCAAGAACTGTAGGAGATGAAATCCACATCAAAGGAACAAGCTTTTTCCTTCTGTCCTTGCATCCCCACCACACCAATTCCTCCTACTGATAGCCTAACTCCGGGCGTTCCCACTCCCAAGTGTGAGCTCTAGATCGTCCATTCCTATTTCATGAATCCTCTCCCCTTCCCAGGCCTTCACCGTCCCACTCTCGAACTCAAAGTCTGATCCAGACCTGGCGACAGAATCCTGGGGTAACCTCTGCTGAACCACAGGCCTCACGAGATTAAACGTAGGAGAAGATGGAGCTGCAGCAGGTGCCACTGTTTGGAAGCTGACCCATCGACCAGAATCAACAGTAGAGGTGTCAGACTCGTCACATTCGGGTATAGTGGCCGGAGAGAAATGGTGGCGGCGTGTAGGACTCGCGGGTGCCGAGGCCGCAAACAGGGGGTGACGAATGGAGGCGATGGAGGCGTTGGAAAGGAATTCCCAATCAGGCTTTAGCTTAGGAGTTCTGGAGGTGGGTGATGAGAGAGGGGGAGTTACAGGCGCGCTGTTGGAGATACGGATGGGGGGTAGAGAAGAGGGAATGGAGGCGAGGTTCTGGAGGAAGGGGAGGAGGTAGGAGGAGGCATTGGCATCGAAACGGGTTGGGCTTGGGAAGGAGGAGGAAGTTGGACTGGCATGGTAGGAAGGGACGGGGCTTGGGAATGATGAGGATGCCGGGCTTGGTTGGTAAGAAGAATATGCGCTAATGTTGGTTGAAGTGCCTGCAATCTCAGATGGGGGTGGCTTGCATCCCTGTGTAAGAAAGGATGAAATGTCATTAGAGGCAAGTAAAAGGAGAGATGATAGAAACAAATTATGTTTTATTTTATTTTTTTTTTGGGGG
>JAOXJP010070312.1:0-15326 GCA_025762735.1 Platanus orientalis
ATCCAATATATTATGTTTTATTAGGAAATACTTAATTGGGTCATATTTGTTAAATATTTAGAAGGGTTTTGAATTTAATTTACTATTTTGTAAAGATGATTGATTGAATTGATATCTTGGTGAAAGAATATGCTATGAGAGATTCTTTTTTTTTTTTTGAATTTGAATACTCCATAGAGACCAAAACGTGTAACTTTTGGTTGAGTCCCCATATCACTACAAATTTGCTAAAATCATGTGAGAAAAGATTTAAAGTGGGAAGCTTTGTGGGCCCCAACTTTTGGCATGGTTTTTGGCCAAAATTGGATGGAAAAGAGGGCTGAACGTCTAACCCTTGTGGGGTTCATCCAGTTTGACCAAAACCTCCCAAATTGGTCTTGTTTTGATGGGAAAAAGGGGTTGGTCACGTGGAGCCAGTGGGCCCAAGTTTTTGTCTAAAAATTGGTTCAAATTTGGTTAATAATAAGGGAAAATTTGAATTGGGCTTGGTGGGCTTTCTCATGTGAACTAAAATACTCAAATTATAGGGCCTATTTTGGGCTTTCCATGCTAAGTCTTGAGAGTTAATTTTGGGCTCAAGATTGGAGTTTCTAAATTGTTGCTCTAAGCCAATGTTTAGGGTTTCTTTAAAATAATTTTATTTGATTTTTTTTTATAATCTAAAGGGATTTTTTAAGGATTTGGTTTGGTTTGCAGGTGACAGTTTTGTATAAGTTTGGAGAGGTTTGGTGAGGTGTAGGCTCGGATTGAGTTAGGGTTTTTATATTACTTCATACAAGCTTAAGGATTTGACCTATTTATTTATTTATTATTATTATTATTATTATTATTATTATTATTATTATTATTATTATTATTTAGATTAGAATGAGCCTGAGTTGTTTGAAAGTTCAGGCCCTGAGCGCTGGCAGGTTTGCTAAAGTCCTAGGGAATGATCGGAAGAAGATACTACTAGCTATGGAAAGAAAGCTCAAAGCCTAAGCCAAAATTGCGTGCTGACATGTCTCCCCACCACCTATTTGCATAGTTGAGGCTTTGGTCTCCTAACAAAAGGCTGAGGCTCTTGTCTCCCTAATCTCAGCAGGGGTTGAGACTTTGGTCTCCCCTTATGTGGCTGTGGTGATGCCCATATCCATTACGGATAGTGCACCCACAATCCCAAGCAAACCTGGTTTGACACCCACCAAACCAAGTGGCTATATTCCCCAAATCACCCTAAATAACTTAAGGAAATAGTTAGTACCTAAGTTTGGGTTGAATCCCCATGAAAAATTCATTGAAACTTTAAGAAAAATACAAGTTAATGATTCGGGTGAAGTCCCAAATTTTCATTCGTTGGTGCTAAGTTGCGCGAATGATACTGTTCCTCATTCGCCTAAGGTGGAACCTGCGAATGCAATGAAAATAACTAACTCGTGGAGAAAGATGCATCCTCGCAGATGTTCATATTCATGTAAAGGAAGAAAAATCTTGGATGCCTAAGTCTGAGCTAAATTCCCAACAAATGATAGTTGAACCCAGGAGCAATCACAAGTTTGTGATTCTGAAAGACTGTGTAGGCCCTCATTCATAGACACATCCAACATGGATTATAATGAAGATAATATTTCTAATTCATGCAAAAGTGTGCATTCATGTAGATGACAACATTCGTGTGAGAATTACTTCGCGAATGAAGTGACGAGTTTTCAATTTGCGCACTATGGGTGTAGGAGAAAAACTCATTCGTGTAAAGTCTCATTAGCGAATGAAAATTCCTATTTACCACCAAAAGACCAAGATTTGACTACAATACATGCGGCACTTATAGGAATCCCCATAATGCTGGGGGCCAAACAAGGGAACAAACAGGCAGAAAGGATGTGAAATTCAAAACACCTAGACCTAAAAAGAACTCACATAAAAAAAAGAAGAAATTTAAAACAAGAACAATTGTGGAGACTACATTACAAAAAGAGCACGAGTTAGGTAATAACACCACTCGAACTCTCCACGCGCCTCGCAATCAACAATATGCTTAGGCTAACGTGGAGTTTAAGAGCTCAATGCTCTTAACCAAGTTTGAGCCCCTAAGAGGGCTTGATGATAGTAAGCAATCCAAAAAAAGGAGGATATTACTCCCTAAACAAAAGCCAAGAAGAGACCTTGCTCAGACACAAAGGGCTAAAGCCTGTAAACTCTTTCATGAGCAACAAGAAGTGGGGAACATGCCGGTTAATGCGCTTCCACCATGGGTACATCCACAAAGGGTTGATCCATCCTTGTCTTCGTATACTAGAGGCAACATGGGTAAGACACCTTATGTTGGCAAAGGCAAAATGGTTGGACCTAAGCAAGACCCTCGGGGAGTAGTAATGGTTACAGGAACAAGGAATGACGTCCTCGCCAATACTTCGAGTCCTTTTGGATCTCAACTATGAGCTATCAACTCTGTAGGCATGAGGACTAGAAGTCAGCCAGCGGTGACTGCCAGAACACCATGAACACCATCAAGAGAGTTACCATTTACAAGGAGAGCCTCAGGGGTCTCTCCCATTATGTTCTATGATAGAGTTACCCCTCATTCCACACCTAGGACTATTGCTACGATTAACGTTACCTCTGCCCCACAAGGCCTTGAAACAACGACAACAAGATCAAGAGGCATTCAAGACCTGCCAATTGACCTCATTGGTCAGATGGAAGATGTAGATCTCAGGGACTACCACTTTGACTCCGAAGGAGAGCATACTGCAACCGTAGATTAGAAAGCCAAATTAAAGAGCCGAGATCAATTCTTAGCCACTCAAGAACTTGTAATAGCTGAGGTAAAAGCTATGGTCTAGCAACTTACATTGGAAAGACAGGGCATAGCCCCACCAAACCATAACCCTACGGCAGCAGAATCTTCTCGGATGGCCATCCCGAATTAAATGCAGGGGGATACCCGCAATACACACCGGAGTACATGTTTACTACTTTACCAAGAATAGTCCCAGCTGTAAGCGCTATACCCAATACATTTATCCCATAAAGGCTGCCTCCATAGGCTTTCCCGTAAGGCTCACATCCACAATGACCTCATCAACTAGCATATTAGTAGCAAGAGCCACCGCCATATGGGCCCACTCTGCCATGGGCATACGGTTATAACGCATATGCATAAACTCTTTTTATGCCACATGGACTATATGTGCACTCAGCTGCACCTACAATGAACCCTAATTACATGTGAACAACGATGTTTGAGATGCTCAAAGAATACAAGGAACATGAAACTATGAACACATATAAGACTAAAAAGCCATACCCACCACACATGGATGTGGAACATTTTCCACTTAAATTCGTCCAGCCTCACTTCAATACATTTAATGGAATGACGTGTCCTAATTAGCATATTGCTCACTTCAAGTGTCGATGTGGTGCTATCGCCTAACATGGCAATTTGTCATTAAAGTTGTTCGTCTTCTCTAGATGCGGCAACATTCACGTGGTACTCGAATTTGAAACCATATTCCAGTTCAGATTGGGATGCAATGAAGTGAGCATTCGTCCAGTAGTTCCATGGCGCTTATAGGCCCATAAAGGCATATGAATTGCTTGGTGAAAAACAACGGGGCAATGAGTCAGTGGTTGACTTTATTAATAAGTGGAAGAACATGTCTTATGCTTGTGAAAATGCACTTCCTCTCGAATCACTTCTCGAAATGTGTCTACAAAATATATCATTCAACATTTCTCTCCATCTCATGACATATAAATACTCTTAGTTCGACGACTTAATATCTAAAGCAGCACCTTTAAAAAAAGATTGTTAGACCATAGACATAAAAGGAAGGGGAAGATGGTGGTTAACAAGATGGAGTCCGCCATGGTTGGCACCAAGAAGCCGCCCACCAAGCTCTAGGTTCAACACATAGTAGATGCAACCAAGCCAGCCATGACAGGGCAGTAGGCACCCGCCAAGCAGCTAAGTATAAAAGAAAGATAGGAATGCCCTTTACATGTTCCACCCATACGACCTAGAGATCCTTTTCAAATAGACGATCAAATCACATGATATATACTTCCTGAGTCGAAAAGGCCGGCCGAAGGTGATATGGTGGACAATCCAAAGTACTGCAAATACCATCGTATCATGGGACATACATTATAAGACTGTTTCATCTTCAAGGATAAGCTCTAAGAGTTAATTGACAAGAAAACCGTGGAGTTGAATGCAAATATGAGGTCTGTGGCCACAAATGCTGTTTTCGTTGATGAGGATATGCATGACCTCACTATAAACATCCCTCCGGATAATTCTGATGAGGAGGGGGATGCTTGGGTTGTTTTCGAAAGTAAAGCCATGCACAAGAGAAGACTTAAGTCCACTAAAGAGGGGTTATAACAGACACACAATCCCACTAAGCATGCTCGGAAGAGGTCACTACGTATGAAGGGGGTGGCTAAGAAGAAGGGGAAGCATCCTCAGATAAAGGTATCCCAACCATTGTTCCATACAAACGATTTGCTAGAAAAACCCCCACCTATACTGGTAACACTGAAAGAATACATACCAGAGAACTTTCTTGTCCCCCTAGTTCTTACTTGCAACATGGCCTCAGTAATACATGATGACGTGCCCTGCCCACCATGGGTCACACGGCATACGATTGTGTCATGCGAATCAACAATACTGATCAATTTGTTTCACAACACATTGACATATCAAGACCATTCAAAAAGGAAGACCGTCCCTATTGTATGGTTTGGATACAATGATGACAACATCTCTGTCACATCGGCAGATTCTATATATGACCCACCATTTCACCTGGCATAGATAACACGTCTTCCTATGTCACCAGACTATATATCTTGATGCGTTCCCACCCAATTATGAGGTCCCTTTGTTCACCATTTTCTCAAATGCGAACTACTAATGTCCACGACGCCTTCTATTTAAGTTATTTGGATGATCTCCACTATAATAGACTATTATTCATTACGGGCACTATCGACGATTAACCTGTGTCTAGGGTAATGATTGACGGTGGTTCAGTAGTTAAAATCCTTCCGGCCAAAACACTGGCTTATTTGGGGGTTGACTTGTCTTAGCTTAGGCCCAATACCATCATTGTTTAAGGTTTTAATCAGAATGAGCAGTGTCCTCTCGGCTCTATCTGGTTGAAGACTAAGTTTGGTCACATAGAAGATTTGACACCTTTTTACATCATCGAAGCGGATACTACCTATAATGCCCTCATAGGGCGACCATGGATGCATAAATATCAAGTCATCCCCTTTACATTCTACTAGTGCATTAAATACCCTTGGCAAGATACCCAAGGTACTATTGTCATTGATGATAATCCTTTTCAAGCAACAGATGGTTATTTCACGGATACTACGTATTATCAGAAGCCTGAACCACCTATAATGCCATGGAGTATCCCATATGACAATGATAATGATGACACAAGGCCGCAAAAACTTAAGGTTCGTAATGCTATTAGGGCACCAGGCACAAGCCTAGATTGCTACCCAATACGGTGGTGTCAATTTTGTTCTTCCCTTGGCACAATTGTTAGTATCACGAATTGACCCTTACCGGTCTCCCATTGTTTTCTTAATTGAGGGCCCTGTTTGCTCAGAAGTAGGATTCGACATTGCATCAAAGAGAGAACTCAAAGATCCAAAAAACTTGCTGCCAAACATGAAACTAGCTCTAGAGCTACGATATTGATCAATAAGGGAGATAGAAGGAATCCTATAAAGGTAAAGAGGTCTTCACCTAAGAGTTCAAGGGCCTAGTTCTTCATTCCAAGAACAAAGATGATGCAAGAGGCCTAGGCTGGCAGCCCACCAAGTTGAAAGTCTCTTCTCATATGATTACGACATATGAGGTCGAATTACTAGAAGATGCCTCATTTGAGTGTCTGTTCGTAGAAGCACAAACACAGTCCTCTGAAGACTTTGTTATGGGCCAAGTAATGCTCGTGCCTCTGAAACTTGAAATTGGGGGCCAAGCAATGGTTGATGACTTGATAGAAGTAAACTTGAAGACCGAAGAAGACCCTTAACCCACTTTTATCAGTGCTCACCTCTCCCCAGAAGAGCAGGCACACTACCTCAAATTTCTTAAAGCAAACTGAGATGTGTTCACTTGGAATTATTCTGAGATGCCAGGATTAGACCCTAATGAAGTAGTCCATCGCCTCTCCATTGATCCTTCTCAGTGACCCATCAAGCAACATTTAAGAAAGGCCAGGCATGATAACATCGATAAAATAGAGGGGGAAGTGGGCAAATTTATTAAAACTAGATTTATTTGTGAGGTTCGGTATCCAAAGTGGCTCACCATTATTGTCTATATACAAAAGAAAAATGGCCAGATCAGGGTGTGTATCGATTACATGAATCTCAATAGCGCCTATCCAAAAGATGATTTCCCGTTACCTCTCATTGAGTTGCTAGTGAACGCCACCATGACGTATAAAGCCTTCTCTTTTATGAATAGATACTCTGGATATAATTAGATCTAAATGGCCCCTAAGGATGAAGAAGCCACATATTTCTGCATGTCAATAAGAATATTTTGCTATTGGGTCATGCCTTTCAGATTAAATAATGCTGGTGCTACTTACTAGAGGGCAATGACCTTCATATTCGAAGACCTCCTACTTGATGCGGTTGAATGTTACGTTGATAATTTGGTTGTTAAGACCAAACTCAAAAAAGATCACATCACCGAATTGGACTGAGGTTTTCAAAGGCTTCATTGCTACAACTTAAAGATGAATCCTCTAAAGTGCACTTTTGGTGTTTCCTCAAGACGATTCCTTGGGTCTGTCATTCGACACAGGGGCATCGAGAAGATTACCACCATAATAGAAATGCCAACATCGTAAAACATCACTGAGCTCAAAAGGCTCCAACGATGGCTAGCATATATTCGACGATTCATCTCCAATCTTTCAGGACATTGTCGGCTTTTTTACAGACTGATGAAGAATGGAGTCCCTTTTGTATGGGACCAAGCTTGTCAGAACACCTTCGATAATATTAAGCAATACCTACTTAATCCATTAGTACTCATGAGCCCTACGCCAGGAAAGCCATTGTTACTATATGTTGTAGCTATGGATTCTTCTTTAGGCGCATTACTTGCCTAGCACAACGAAGAGAGAGAGGAACATACCTTATATTATCTCAGCCGAACAATGGTATGAGCCAAATTAAATTACTCAGCCATTGAGAAGACTTATCTGGCCTAAATATTTACACTATAGAAGCTAAGGTATTATCTGCTTACCACGATGGTACATCTTATATCAAGAGCCGATCCACTAAAATACATCACGAGTCGCCCTTCTGTTCAAGGGCGCATTACCAAGTGGACTGTCATGCTCTTCGAGTTCGACATTCATTATATCCCTAAACGTGTTGTGAAGGGATAAGCTCTCGTGGATTTCTTTGCCACACATCCAATACCAAATGGTTCGCCTCTTCAATTGGATTTACTAGATGAAGATGTTATGCAGGTACACATAAAGAAAGAATAAAAAATGTTCTTCGATGAAGCATCTCAAGGATCAACAAATGCCCCAGGAGACAATACAGATAAGTCTTCAAGGATCAACATTGTGTTCGTCACTCTAGATAATGACATTATCATGCACTCCCTCATTTTAACAGAGGGACATTCAAATAATGAAACCAAGTACAAGGCTTTGATCGTAGGACTCAAGTTAGCTTTAGAAGTTCCCATCAACGATCTCATTGTTTATGGTGACTCAGAGCTCGTTATCTGGAAAATGAATGGCCTTTATCATATTAGAAAGTTGAGCCTCGTGCCTTACTTCCAAAGGGCCAAGGACCTAGCCAAATTGTTTCATCGCCTGTAGATACAACATGTCAGAAGGAACCATAATGGACAAGTTGATGCACTTGCTAGCCTGGTTACATCCCTCACACACCTAAAGGATGATTATTTGACCATTCATATTGGAGAAAGAAGGGTTGTCTCCCCACTTTCTGACATCGACGAGGAGGATGTTCTCCTTGCTTACACTACCAAGATAGAAAAGAAGGAACGAGCTAATGATGAATTAAACACGACTAACAATGATTGGCATGAACCTCTTATCCAACATCTCATGGACAGGAGAGAGCCCACTGACCCTATCAAGCGTGTGGAGTTTCGATGATGCGCTCCCCATTTCATCCTATAAGGCAACAAATTATATAGATGGTCGCTGTATGGAATCCTACTATGATGTTTGTCAATCAGTGAAGCAAGCTAAGTAATGAATGAAGTGCACACTAGCATATATGGAGGACACCAGAGAGGGCCTACGTTGTAATATCAGTTAAAGAGGTTGGGCTACTATTGGCCAACAATTGTCGTAGACTGCAATGAATATCCCAAATGTTGTCGCATTTGCTAACTACATAATGACTACAGACACGTACCCTCAGAACCACTACATACTACATCTTGTTTTTGGCCTTTTTTCTAAATAGGGCATGGATATCATGGGACTAATCACCCCATCCTTTGCCAAAGGGCATTATTACATTCTTGCTGCGACAGACTATTTTTCTAAATGGGTGGAAGCCGTCACCCTGCGCAAAATCAAGGCCTTCGACATAGTTTAGTTCATCAAGATTCACCTCATATACAGGTTCGGTGTCCCCGATTGCATCATCACAGACAACGGGTAGTCGTTTGTTAGTTTGCCTTTATACAGACTTATGACAAAATACAATATTGATTTGGAGCATTCCTCAAGATACTATCCTTAGGCTAATGGATTGGAAGGGGCCTTCAACAAGACTCTGCAAAATCATAAAGAGGGAATCCAAACATAAAAAGGACTATCATGAACATTTACCTGAAGCACTATGGGCATATAGGACTACATTTTGCACCCAAATACAAGTGACTCCATATTTCCTTGTGTTTGGCATATAGGCTGTCCTACCAGTAGAATTCCAAGTCCCATCCTTACGGGTCGTGATAAAGGAAGGCCTAACTGATGTCGATGCTTTTAAGATTCATCTATCAGAACTCTAGAGTCTATACAAGTCCAGACTTGCCACCCAACAACACTTGAAATTATATTAAGCCTGCATGACAATGGCTTACAATAAGGAAGTCAAACTTCACTCCTTCGCTAAGGGAGAGTTGGGGTTCCTCGCATGATCACCACTTGACCCTAACAAGAGGAAAGAAGGAAAATTCAATTCCAAATAGGATGGTTCATATGTCATAGAGAAAGCCTACCCTCACAACGCCTACCTCCTTAGAGATATTGAAGGCAATCAAATACTTCTAATTACTAATGCCAGATTCTTGAAGAAGTACTATCTCTAAATAATAGTTACTTGCCTTCAGGGAACTATGTCCATTTGATCCTATTCATAACAAGTATATAGGTAGTGTGAGATTCTCTACATCTCAGATGCAACCGCAATTGTTAGAAAAAAATAGTCGATCTCACTAAAAACTAGTAATGGCAGTGGAATGCAAAATTTAGGAGAAACCTAGTCTTAGGTGAAGGGACCCTAAGGGCAAAAAGGGAAAAATGATAAATAAAGCGTGATGGAAAGGGCATGGTGAAAACCCGTATGGGCATCGTGAGTAAAAGAATCTAATCATGGCAAGATCCAATTATTGCCGATCCTATTGAAAACTAGTAATAGCAGCGAGATGCAAAAATTAGGCAAATCCCAGTCCTAGTGGGTGGCCACTATGGGAAAAAAGGGATAAATATACAAAAAATCCCATAATCAGACTACGGCTTGGTTGATCTTATTCTAGGGTATGTAGGCAGTCTGTCATAACAAGACAGATGCAACCCCACCACCACAAAGTCCCTATTCTTTTCTTGAGAACTGTATCATTATGATTTTTTACTACATAATACACTTCTCAAGGGGGGAGGGGGATACTCTCATAACCCCTTCCTCTATGATTAATTAGCACTTTGTTTGGTAGATTACTTAAGCATTCTGTTTCACAGAGACATTGGCTTTGTAGATAAAATAAACAACTGTATTATCAAAATTTTGTTACAAAATAGAGGCTACAATATTATAATAGGGGACACCTTGCATTACGCGGCATTGCGCTTCTAGCCTTTGCCATGTTGAAAAGATATACAACTTCCTTAGAAATCCCATCGCAGCGATCATTCTCCTGGCTCATTAAATCACCCCCGCATCGATCTACCACATAGATAGTACGTTGGATTGAGTTGCTTATGTAGTCTATAAACCTCTTACGACTTTCTAGACGATTCATCACTTTGTTATAGCGCTCTTTCAATGTTTCTATATGAGCCATTAACTCATCAACATCCCTCACTAGTGGAGCACTTTCCTCTAACACATGGGTTTGTTGTGTGGTCAAGTTGGCCATTCTAATCTCCTCTTCCTGAATGTGCAAACGGACATCATTCTCTAACCCCTTTAACATTTTGATATATTTTGCCTCACAGACACCAGACAAGGCATCAAGAAGACACTCTATAGTGCCTCTAAACTTGGGGTTATGTACATGAGTTTCTATACGAGTCACCATGTCCATGATATCTTCCTGAATGGTAGGAAGATCATCATCCTTGGCAGGCAGGGCAACTAAATGCTTGATGAGTGCGTCTTGCTCTCTACGAGCCTCTCCCACTAGTGCCTCTATCTCATCAGGGGCAGGGTCCACCACCACATATGCAAAACTAACATAGCCAAAATTATGGTGACTGAAAGTATTAGTTACTATAATATGCAAATAAAAAGAAACGTCTAATAGGTACCACAATCAAATAAGAGTACAGGGTTTTCTTGCCTGATTGGTGCAGGATCAGGTCGCCTCACCTTGCTCAAGATTGCAACGACTCCCTAACTTTGGGAACACTGGCTAATCTTCTCTTTGGAGCCATTTTTCTACAACAAGAAAAATAAAAGGGTTAACACAATCAAACGAGGGATTCTCCATATATGATTACTTCTTAGACGTATAACATGGGACCTCCTTACCAATATGGTCTTTAAAGTTTAAAAGGAATGAGAGCTATTGTGGGCACGACCCTGATATTTATAAACACATGGACAATCGTGACCCCTGATGAAGGGGCACATTTTGGGAAGAATACTTAACAACTTGTCCATTCTCTTGCAGCCATCCTAATCTACCCTTACCCCTGATATTTGAATGTATAGGCGCGTTGTATAAACAAAGCTTGGACATTTTTCTTCTAAAAGAAAACATCCAAGTCAGCTTGCACCTTGCCATTGGACTCTATGCGAGCAAACTCATTCGACAATTGCGATTGCCTTAGTAGGGACTCAAAAAATAAGACAATGCCTTCCTAAAATCTGTCATTCCGAATATGGACTTCAATGTCCTCAGCTATAGACGCTAATACCGCATCTAGAGCATTCAGGAGGTTAGGAGTGTTTGGATTCAAGGTGGCTAAAAAGGTCAACATGGCTTTTCGAGTTGTCGGAGTTGCTGCTACTTGGATTTGATGCCAAAAAGTGCTCATTGTGCTCACAAACTCATTTGGGGGAGTTGAAGAAGCGTGTTTAGCAATTATGTAAATAAAAGGGGTTTCACATAGACTAAAGCAAAGACTCACCTTTTCCTATAGGAAGAACTTCAACAATTGTTTCTCGGGCAAGGATTTCTTCTATCTTAATTGATCAGACATAAGAGACAAATTAGTACGCAGTGGTAAAAAATGGGGGGGGGGATAACGCAAAGACATAAAGGAAGTTTGTACCTTCCATGGGTGTAGGCATGTCTTGTCAAACTCCCCCAATGTTCTCTACTGGCATCTTGGGAGGAACTACTCTTAATTTGGGTGTGGCCAAAGCAATAGTCATTTCTTCTTGGACTGTGTCTTCTTCATGGGCCATCTCTGTCATGGATTCTTTTCGAACTTCACTCCTCTCTTTCACGAGGGGTGGCGCCATAGTCATAACATCATCATTGCTGATTTGTCTAGTGCTAGATACCACTATTTGGGAAGCCTTATCTTGGGTGTTATCGGCTTCTTCAAGGATCACCTCCACTGATGGTTCCTCCTGAACCTTATCTTTCCCCTTAACAAGGTTGACACGGTGCTCATAACAACATCATCATTAACTTGCTCAGCATCAGACACCATTGAAAGTCCGGTTTTATCCTCAAGGGGGGGCGAATAGGATTTATAATTTTTTTTAATTAAACTCCCACTTAGAATTCCAATTTTATATATAGTTGTAGTTCTTGGAATTCAATGCACATCAAGATATAGTCCAACTATTTTAGGTGCAATACAATGGTAAATCTCAAGATTGATCTTTTAATTAATTGAAGTTACTAATTAATTACAATTATGAAAGATCATATAAAAGATGCAATACATGCCATGTAAAGAAAGAGATAGGAGACAATTCATACCACAAAAAAACACAAAACACGATATTTATAGTGGTTCAGCACACGAGCCTATGTCCACTCTCAAGGCTCACTATGGAACAACTAATTTTATTTAGATTGAATTACATTACAATCAAGGTTAAAATTCTAAAATCTATCTACTTACAAGAGCAAGCTTTACTCCCGGTGTCTCCGGCAGGAGAGGTCTATACTCGGTGTCTCCGATGGGTATGGTCTACACTACCGGTGTCTTCGGCGGTAGTGCTATGGTCTACACTCGGTGTCTTCGGTGAGTGCTAAAGTCTCAATATAAAAAGAAATCAATACAAGTTACCTCACTAGGCTTGTGTATTGCTTGATGAACATAAAGGTGGTTGCTCCTTTGTTGAGCTAGTGTGCTAATAGGTTCCACCAAGCTTCCAAGAGTGCCTCTTTGCTTCTTGGAGCTTCTTATAAGGGTTTACTTAGGAGTAAACCCTTCACCTTGTTTCATTCTTTTTGTTCTTCAAGTGTAGAGTGTTGGGAAAACACCAAAAGGCTCTTTTGATCTTCAATCAATGCTCATTACCATGAACCTTTTGTAGTAGGAAGATGTGGATGCCCTAGCTTTTTTTCAAATCTCTATTTTCTTTCTTTCTTTGGTTCAAGTTGTGTTCTTGTATATTAGAGAGCTCACTTGAGCTTATTTCATACTTATAGGGGATGAACACAGTTATGCACCCTTGATATGACATCTACCCCAACAGTAAAAAAATCGCAGACATTGAAATATTATATTTTTGAATTTTTGTGATGGTGGATCGATTCAGCTATGTTGGATTGATCTGCACGGATTGATCTGACATATCCGGATTGATCTGGTGTCTCAGTCTGAGACACCCGAGCTTTACTGGATCGATCCAGTAAGTAGAGGATTGATCCGCTAAGTGTAGATTGATTCGACACCCTCTAGATCAATCCGATTCTCATGTTTTTCTACCAATGTGCCTTGAACCTACTTCAACTCACTTGAGAATCTATGTAGGTGGCATGGTCCATAAGGCCATGTAAATGACTTTTGTTCTTTTTTATCCTATGTCTATCATATTATATACCTTTACATATCTTTCTTGAACTTGATGAACCTCGGGTTTTCAAGTCTTCGAACCTTGGCAATCTTGGGAATGGATCATCCTTAGCTTCAAGTGTTTGGAGCTCGTCTTCCTTCCTGGAAACCAATCACTTGATGATTACAAACATGACTAAGATATGCAATGTGCTCATGCCATGCCTAATCTACCACTCCATGTATTTTACACAATATTGAATTGACAATATACATCAATAGATGACCCTTTGCCAGGCCATGAATGGCATTTGGCTAGATATGATGCTTCATCTGAATTTGATTTCCTTTTAGGGAGGTGTGGTATCATCTCCAGCTTTGTTTAGCCATGAATGGCACTTTGCAGGAGATGATGCTTCATCTTGATCTACTTTGATTGCTCCTTAATCCCAGAGTCATCGACAGCTATGCATAAGACTTTTGTAGTGAGACGGAAAATGCTTTGAAAGGTTGACAATGTTGTTTGATTGATGATTGAGCTTTGAGGCCTGGATCGGCTAGACTTTTCACTTGCATTTGTTTTTAAAAGAGGTTTTGAAAAATCATTTTCCAAAAATCTTTCATTGATCTTTGAAAAATTAGTCCCCTCAGGGTCTTTGAACATTAAGGATGACCTATTGTATTACTCTTGAATACATAGAGTCATGTTTTTATATACTAATGACATCATGCCTAGTCTGGGCAAGGTATGGAAGGTTTGCAAGTTTTTTGTACTAAATGTACTTTTCTTGAGAGAATGAGATTATAGGCCTATGTTTGAGGTCTTTGCTTTTGCTTTGCCAAAGATGGTCTTTGATGATGTGTGCTCATGACTCTGATTGATTTAACTTTAACTTAGGGTGCCATTTCTGGTTTTCACCCTAAGTATTGACTTAACTTTACTCCCTTTTTTGCCCCTATTTACCAAGACTAGGTCAAAGTGCCATTTTCGGTTTTCACTCTGAGCTTTGCAATTTCTTTTGGTCATTATCCCTTTTTGCCCCTGTCTGCTAGGACTGGGTCAAAATGCCATTTCCGGTTTTCATTCTCAGCTTTGCAATTTTTTTATCCCTTTTTTGCCCCTACATTCAGATAGGTCTAGGCTTTTTGGAAGGTGACTAGACAAGGTGTATGCTCTTGTTCCAAGTTGATTGACTGCTTGACTAGTGTATTGTTGACTTGTGGTTAGAACTTGTTAAAATGCTAAGGGACTTGAACAGTTGCTTTGTTGAATGAACGGTTTACTGAAGGTATCAAAGTTTGCCCCTGGGTAGGTGAGAGTTTGAAAGGTTTGGAAATATGAGTGGGCCTTGATTAGAGGCTTATTGCAAATTGGAAATCATGGTTCTTTATAAAATGCCCATATCTCGAAGAAGATTATGGTTCTGTACAAGATTTCCATGTTTTGAAAGAAGATTATGGTTCTTTATAGGTTCCCATGTATTGAGATAATCATGGTTCTCTATAAATGCCCCTTGTATTGAAGATAATCATGTTTTTCTACCGAAACCTTGCATGTTTTGAAGAAAATCATGGTTCTTTACAAACACTTTTTCTTTTCTTTTCTTTTCTTTTGCTTTGCTCTCTCTTTTTTTTCTTTTTCTTTGCTTCTTCTTTTTTTTTTTTTTTTGGATTTTGAACCATTGATTCTTTTGTTATGGATTTGTAGAAATGAACATGATTTTTGGAGGTGCAAAAGTAATGAATAGGAAAATGTATCAGCAAAATGACTGTTCAAGGTCTTTTTATTTCAAGGTTTTCAGTACAAGTTAGCTTTACAGTAGTCAAGCAAAGAACCTTTTGACTTGGTCTAAGTTTACAAATCTGGGGAAGTCTTCCCCATCCATGTTT
>JAOXJP010070323.1:0-15326 GCA_025762735.1 Platanus orientalis
ATTCCAATCTTGGGGCTCATGATTTCTGCTAGACCTTTTTCCCTTTCTTGTATGTTACTCTCATGATTTCTACTAGAGAGCTTTTTTCCTTTCTTGTGTGTAACTCACAAAACTTCTTGTGAGTTCTGTTCTACATCATGCGATGGACACATCTTCCTCTCTCTACAGTGGACCTTCATGTACGAATTTTTATATCCCTTTTCTGTGAAGCAATCCACTTTAATAGATTTAATTTTATCTTATTTTTATCTTGTAAAATTCACGAGATCGATACAAATATTTTAATTAATTCTAATTTTGTTCTCGAATGGAATTCTATCTAGGCAGAAAGCAGTAGTGGTTTGATCTTCTTCCTCGATAGCCCTAGCCATTAGATTCTTCCCAAACATTTGTTGGATGTTGTCAATGAGGTAATTTATTTAATTAGTTTCTTATGTTTGTTTTGTGGCATTTGTGAAGACTAATTTCTGGATTCTCTTAAATTGTAGGGTTTAGACATTTGATGTATATTAAAAACTTCTTATCAAAACTGTAAACTGGTAATTTGATTTTTTATAAGCCTTCGAATTTTTCATCTTTCATTTAGTGTGGAAGAGCAGATATACTTGATTTCTAGTAATGCACTAAACTTGAAGATATTTTTCTCTTAATCACCAAAGTGATAAAGAAAATTTTGAGGATTAACTACTTAATAATGATAATGTAAGAAGTTGTTTGGTACTTGTCGCGTCTCCGGAGTGGGATTGATGTAGCTTTGTGATAATCATGCACTTTTTACAGCAACATAAGATTTAAATTGGACGTTGCCAATGGGATTGAATTTTGCATTTGCATGATTTTGCAATTTACATTTGTCTTTTACATCAATATTAACTGATGGCAGTAGTTCTACTTATTATTGGCACAGACAGACGGATTCGTGTTGTGTTATTAATTTTGCTTGGTTTAGCACCACCTACTTCTCTTTCAGTCGAGAGTTTATCTAAGATCAGATATTTGATAACTAATGTGAAATATATTCTTGAAGGAGCTCCTCATCTTTGTTATTGAAGTCTTTGATGCTCACTAATGGCTTCTATACTTGCCTTTGAATGAGATTCTACTGCCAAATTTAGTTGATAAGCTTCGCGGTAGAAGTCTAATTAAATAAACGGTTTCTTAATTTGATCCTTGACATGCATCTCAAACTAGCCCTTCAATTTATCAGGGCATGGCACATAATTTCTTTTAATTTTATGTTACCTTTAATTTGATCCACAACTATTGGTTAACAACCCAGGTAATGCTCAAATGGGCATTGTCTTCAAGATCAAGATTCTTATTGGCTCAAATAAATCTGATATCCAATTTCTAGGTACTTGAGCTTTGAAACATATTTAAAATGAGGTCATTTTTAGGATTTTCAAGAAAAAAAAAATTATATTTTTTTAATAGCACTCGGGAGATGATGACTTTATGCATTCAATGCTACAAAAACATGCTTTCATTCCCAGGTGGTAAAACACCTCATTAGTATTTGATTCTTATTTATGAGGCTATACTTTCGAACAGATTTCTTTTCTAAACATGTAGAACCAAGGGAGTATCCTATACATGGTGCACATGACTTGCATTTCTTATAAACTGAATCCCCATTGGTTAATTAAATCCTAACACAATCAATTAGATAACTCAATATTAATTTGTTGTTTCAAGGTCATCAATGTAAGTCAACCTTCTTGATAGGAAAGATTTTTGGTCGATAGAGCAAAAATGCATTGTCAGTCTGGTCACAACAAGAACCAAGCTGCCAAGAACGGTCAGCAAAGCAAACAAACATGGTTTTGTTGATCGGAAAGGTCATGGAAAACATGATAAACTACATCAATCTCACCAACTGTTGTGATCACAAAAGCACAAGAATTAGATTGATCGCAAAAACATAACTTCCTGGTATTGAGATCACAGTCTGATCACAAGAACTACGCTGCCAAGTACTATCAGCAAAGCAAACAAACATGGTTTTGTAGATTTGAAGGGTCATGGAAAACATGATAAACTCCATTAATCTCGCCAATTGTTCTGATCACAAAAGCACACGAATTAGATTGATCGCAAAAACATAACTTCCTGGTATTGATATCACAGTTGAGAATGCATCTTAAATGCTTGTTTATAATAAAATAACTTTAAGCATTACACTGTTTATGAGCGAGGGGTGATCATCCAACCATTATTCAGAATTGTAGAGTGATGAAATATGCAATATTGAAATGGATTTCATGCTTGGGAGGTGACTGTTCCATTTTTCTCAAGTTCCCGCTGCCTAGCTCGCTCCATCTTCCGTTTACGCCATTCCTCAAGAGCTATTCCAAAGAAGCAACCTTGTCATATTACTTATATAAAACAACAAAACTACATAATGGTCATTAAGAACTAATAATGAGAAACCATTAGCAGTATTACAGTGCTCATTGACCAGAGAAGTTAAAATGAAGAAACCAAGTTCTAGCAGGAAAATTTATCCAAACTCACAGCTACCCCAAATATTTTCATGGAAAAAAATTGTCATGTGAAGGCATTTTCACCAAACAGGTAATATATGCTTGCAACTTGTCTGATAAATTATACTTTTTTTTTTGAAAAGGTGCAGCTTTATTCAAGAAGAGAAAAACAAGACTAAAACAGTGACCTCCGATGCATTAATTTACAGCATGGAATTCAACACAAACATTATTTTTCTACATTTCGCCAATACTTCAAATTAACGAGTATATTTTGCACCTTACAAGCTGATTAATTATTTATACCAACTGTATGTGTGAAATATCAAATTTCATATGGCATCATTATTTTTGGACATTAGGATTATTAGGATGCTATAACTAAAGAGAAACAATCTTGAAGCAGCAGAATAGCTTCACACTAAGTTCTCAATTAATAATTTTCATTCTACACCTGAACTAATGTCTGCCAACAAGTTATGTATGGAACATAGTAGTAGTAGTCTATAAGAAAATAAGGGCAGACATGACCATACTGTGTATTTTTCTATGCTATATTGGTATGTTACACATCCAAGGGTCTAGTTGGTGTTGTACACTATACCCTAATACATAGTGAATATATATTATGTATGAGTGTAGCCAACTACTGATATGATTTCCCCAATTGTTGTCTTCTTTCTCCTCCCTTCTCTCTTCTATATCAATCCTACAATTCAACTTGGTATCAGAGCATGGTTCAAGCTTCGATCTGTCCGCCGAGCCTCATCGGTGACCAGAAGGTACTGATGCTGACATCAGCAGACGAACAACTGGCGTCAGCATCGGCACCACCAATGTCGGATCCGGAGTTGGATTTTGAGAGAACGTGAATTCTCATGAATTTTGCAGTGTTGGTTTGGAGGTTTGGTGATCAAATGTATTTTTTAATGAATTTTCTTCATAAAATGTCAGAAAATTCATTTTCCACTTCTTTGATGATTCAGTCGAAATAATTTGTTTCTTTCTTTCTTTCTTTTTTCTTTTGAAATTTTGCAGGTAAGGAGTTGATCACCCAAGTGCGGAGTTGTTTGAATCTGGTCTCTATCGGTGGAGAATTGGAGAGTTGGTGATGTATTTCGTATAGAACATTTAACGCCCAAGCACAGATGTTAACGCCTGTTCATAAAACACGACCCATTTGAATTTCAGTCATGAATGTTGCCTTTGAGAGCCATCTGTGACCAAAAGGAATCTGTCTGTCATTGTTCATGTCAATGGGTTCCTGGGTTATGAGATCACAACTATATATCGTGAGCCTGCCTTCTGAGTTATCGTGAGTTGTCATCGGTTGATCTGTCTGACGTTGTTTTTCAGTTACTAACTGCAAGATGTGGTCAGCAATTGTTATTCTGTTGTGGTTGTGGCTGTGTAGCCATGAAGCCTCTTTGAAGTTGTAGTTTTTGGAGATTTGACTCATGATTCCTAAAGTTCTTCATTATTCTTTACTAAAGAATGACAGAAGAAAATTTAAAGTCCGATACATCCAACAATAGTGATATGGGTACTCTTAAGGGAATTGTGAGTCCCTGAATACCCTCACTATTGTGCATTTAGATGGAACCAATTTTCTTGCTTGGTCACAATAAGCCAAACTCTTCATAATAGGGAAAGGAAAATTTGGGTAAAGTACTGATGATGTAAAGATGCCAAACATTAAGGACCCAGGCTATGCGAAGTAGGAAGCAAAGAATGCCATGGTTATGTCTTGGCTTTTGCATTCCATGCAACCAAAGATTCCAAATAATTATTTGTTTTTAATCACAGCTAAGTCTACTTGGGATTCAGTCACAAAGACCTATTCTAAGAAAGGAAATAAGGTTTTCCTGTATGACCTCCATTATAGAGTGCCCCTGTTCAAACAAGGAGATCAATCTTTGACTTCATATTACTCTACTCTTCGCAATCTCTAGGAAAAGAATGATTTCTATAAGAGTTTTAGGAAAAGGATCCTTTTCCACCTTGGATGAGGTGTTTTCCTACCTAGCTTAGGAGGATCGTCGACAGCTTATGACTCAACCACAACAGCTAGTTATTGATTGTTCTGCCTTAGTATCCTTATCTCAACTTGGAGGGCGTGGTTCTTATCTTGGTCGTGGTGGTGGAGGTAGAAGCAGAGGCAGAGCCTCCTAGGAGGATCAAGATAAACTACATTGTGAACATTGTGGACATACCAGACACATTAGGAGACTTGTTGGGATCTACATGGTCATCCCCAGTAATAGCTTCAAGGTCAACCTCAACCTCAGTGTGGTTCTTTTATAGGCACTTCCTTGATCCAGTGCCCACTTTGTTATTTCCTCTATGGATCCAGTCCCCACTTCCATATCTTTTTCCATGACATCTTTAGACAACATCGGTATTTCTCGTGATCATATAGAAGCACTTAACATTTTATAGCTAGTTTAGAGCCATCTCAGTCTGATTCCACTTCTTCATTTGCCTAGTTAGGTGCTTCAACTTTTGTCTTAAGTGTGCCTGTTACTACCCCTAATCACTCCTAGATCATTAATTCGGAGCCTCAAATCATATGATGGGTATATCCTCATTTTTTTCATCTTAGTCTATTTGCTCAAGGAAGGATAAGGTTCATGGTTGCTGAAGAGTCTTATTCTTTCATCGCTAGTAAAGGCTCTATTTCTATCGCATCAACCTTACCACTTTTCTCAGTTCTTCACGTTCATAAGTTTATACTTAATCTTTTATCTATTAGTCATCTTACCAAAACTTTAAATTGTTGTGTAACTTTCTTTTCCTCTCATTGTGTTTTTCAGGATTTGGGGACAAGGATGATACTTGGTAGAGGACATGAGGAGAATGGGGTATACATTCTTGATAGTGCTCCCCATACAGCTACACTTGCTCAACTACAATCTTTCACACAAATAAGGACCAAAGCCCTGTTTCATTCCATTAGAGGCATCAGTGTTTGGGCCATCCACCTTTTTCTCTTTTGTGTTAGTTATATCCGTGTTAATGTCCAAAGTCCAGTGTTTTTAAATGTACTTCATGTGAATATGCTAAACCTTACCCTCTTAATATGAATAAAAGTGTTACTTCCTTTAAAATTGTGCATTCTGATGGTTGGAGACATGCTCCCGTTGACTCCTTGTTTAGATATCGTTATTTGCAACCTTAGTGGATGATCATTCTCGATGCACATGGGTCTATTTACTCAAATCTAAGGGGGATGTCTTCTTTATTTGTGTTTCTTATCACAAGATGATTGAGACTCAGTTTGATAAGAAAATCAAGATACTGTGAAGTGATAATGGGGGTGAATATCTTTTTTTTTTTTTGGCATTTAGTTCCTACTTAATTAGCATGGCATAATCCATCAAATGACATATCCCAGTACTCCAAACCAAGATGGGGTAACCGAACGCAAGAATAGGAATATCATGGAGATTGCTAGAGCACTTATGTTTGCAATGAATGTTCCAAAAACCTTTTGGGCTCATGTAGTTCAGACTGCAGCCTTTCTTATGAATTAACTACCTATTTAGTTGTTGGGTTACAAATCTCCAATTAAGGTGTTATCTCCCAATTCCGCATTATTTCCTATTCCTCGTAAAGTCTTTGGTTGTATTCTCTTTGCGCACATTGAGAAATCTTCCAGATCCAAACTTGATCCTAAAGCCTTAAAATGCATTTTTCTTGGGTATTCTCTACTCAAGAAGAGTACAAGTGTTATCATCCAGCACTCATTGAAATTTTTTTTCTATGGATGTCACATTTCATGAAACTATCCAGATTTTCTTTGCTGGGAAGTCTGCTCTTACGGGGGAGACTACAACCTTCTCTATTGACGATGTTGAGACTTTGATCCCTACACTAGTGCCCTCTTTCTTTTTTGATCAGGGCACACAGAGAGAAGCTATTAATAATTAGGGGAGCAAGGGGAAAACATCTTCAAGTTTATAAACGAAGGCCCAAAGATGTCATCACTGAAGGCCCTCATGTCCCAAACCATGATATCTCTGCAGCCCCTAGTAACTTTTCTAGTCTTGTCTCAAATCTTATTGATGATACTGATCTTCTTATTGTCCTCAGAAAAGGTGTTTGGTTTTGTGTCAAATATCCTATTACTAATTATGTGCCATATAGTGCATTGTCTCCTTCTACTTGTTCTTTTCCCTTGCTTTGTCTCCTGTTGTTATACCTCACAGCGTGTCTAAAGCATTATCTCAACCAATGTGGACGGAGGCAATGGAAGAGGAGATGAGGGTTCTGAAGAAAAATAGAACTTGGGACATTGTAGATCTTCTAGTTGGTTGTAAATGGGTCTTCACCGTTAAATAGAAATCGAGTGGCAATGTAGACAGGTATAAAGCTCAACTTGTAGCTAATGCTATATTCAGACTTATGAAGTGGACTATTAGGAAATGTTTGCTCTAGTTGCCAAGATAACACCATCCGTGTCCTACTCTCTTTGGTTGTAAACCAAGGCTGGACATTGTTCTAATTAGATGTGAAAAATGTGTTTCTACACGGTGATCTTGAATAAAAGGTCTAAATGACGCTTACCCCTGGATTCAAGATTTCCTTAAGTAAAGGCAAGGTTTGCAAGTTGAAGAAAACACTTTATGGCTTAAAAAAATCTCCTAGAGCATGGTTTGAACGTTTCCGAGCAGCCGTGGTTTCTTACAATTATACTCAATGTCAAGCTGATTATACCCTATTTGTTAAGAGACGAGGTAACCACATTGATTTTATAACTAGATGATTTCATTGCCACATGTAATGATGCGGTTGAAATCTCATTTAGCAAAGGAGCTTGAGACTAAAGATTTGGGGCAACTTCGGTATTTTCTTGGGATTGAAGTGGCCCGCTTTAAAAAGGGTATCTTCATCTCCCTACATAAATACACCCTAAATCTTCTAAGTGAAATCAGGATGTTAGGATGTAAGCCATTTGCTACTCCTATGGATCCTAATCAAAAGTTCAAGAAAGGTGATGGTGATTGATTAATTGATGCTAACAGGTACTGACAACTAGTGAGAAGATTACTTTATCTCTCCTTAATGCGCCCAAGTATTGCCTTTGTTGTCAGTATAATCAGTCAATTATGCTCCCACCACTACTCATATAGATGTTGTGTATCGGATACTTCGATATCTTAAGGGCAGTCCAGGTTATGGCTTGTTGTTCACCAAGCAGCATGGTTTACAGGTTGAAGCCTATACTATTGAGGTTTACATAGATGCTGATTGGGTGGTTCAATCTCTCTGACAGGATATTCAATTCTGGTTACTACATATTTATGGGATGTAGTTTGGTCACTTGGAGGAGCAAGAAACAATCTATGGTCACTGGTTCTAATGATGAGACTGAATACAGAGTTATGGTGCATGGTGTTTATGAGTTGTTATGGCTAAAGATGCTCTTGTCAGACTTGGGTTTTCTCGTGTCTCATCCAATGTGCTTATTTTGTGATAACAAGGTAGCTATAAGTACCGCACAAGATCCTGTCTAGCATGTCCAAACAAAGCATATTGAAGTCGACCGTCACTTTATCAAAAAAAAAACTTATGTCGGGTCAAATTTGTATTCCATTTGTGAATACTAATGAACAGATTGCAGATGCATTTACTAAGGGCTTAAAGCAATCCGGTTTTTCATTCTTGTATTAGTAAGCTTGGTATGTATTCTATATACATACCAGCTTGAGGGGGACAAAAGGAGTATAGCAGTAGTAGCGGTTTATATGAGAGTAAGGACAGATAGGTCCATATTGTGTATTTTTCTAGGCCTTATTGGTATGTACACATCCAAGGGTATAGTTGGTATTATACACTATACCCTAATACATGGTGAATATACAATACGTATGAGGGTAGCCAACTACTCATACGTTTTCCCAATCGTCATCTTCTTCCACTTTTCTTCTTTCTCCTCTCTTCTATATTAATCCTATACTAAGCCCAAACAATATTGATGGAAGCTTAAAGCCCAATCC
Source organism: Platanus orientalis (assembly GCA_025762735.1). Taxonomy (NCBI): domain Eukaryota; kingdom Viridiplantae; phylum Streptophyta; class Magnoliopsida; order Proteales; family Platanaceae; genus Platanus; species Platanus orientalis. The sequence continues at coordinate 8,483 of JAOXJP010070323.1, forward strand.
AACCAATCAGCACCTAAAACATTAGCATGCTTCCACCAAAACTTTGAGAAATTCAACTATATCACATGATGCAAGTTTCAACAGTATTCCCCATTGTAAGTGATGTTTCATAAAGAGTATATCCAGAAGTTTGCAAGGTATACCAACAATTTACGAAAAATCAAAATGTGGACAAATGGCTATACAAAGAAATCAGTTCAAGAGGTAACTATCAGTATGTTTATTCAAGGATTGGGTGTTTGGTTGGGAGTCTTTTATTTTCTTGTAGGGGGGCTTGTTTAGGCCTTGTATTTCTCATGCATTGCCCTCTTGGGCCCCTTCTTGGTTAATATATTATTTTATTTATCAAAAAAAAAAAAAAAAGTGGCCTAGCTTTGTAGGCGTTAGATAAATCAATTATATGATTTATTTTTGTGCCCCGTTGGTAGGCATCTATAGAGTGTAAACCTACTAGAAGTCGAACATCAAATGGGAAAGATAGTCAATTAGATCAATTTGGTCAGATTGACTGATCAAACTCATTGACTCAAAGAAATTGACATGAGTTTTATAGTTTTTCCCCCTTCTTTGAACCTATTTCTCACTCACTGTTTCATCCTCTCCATGCACACATCTTTAACTTCCTTCCATGGCACCATGATAGTGATGGTGACAATGGAAATTCTCTCTCTCTCTCTCTCTCGATATATATATATATATATATATATATCCCAATAGTTGGGATAAGGCTGTTTGTTGTTGTTAGATATGTGTGTGTGTGTGTGTTACAGAGACTATCCAAGTAAACAGAATTGCTGAAGTCATCATGGTATCAAATGTCTCGAAATGTCTTATATGTCTCCCGACATTTGTCCATGTCTACTAGGTCCGACACGACATATTACTACACCAACACAAAACATTAAGTGCATTATAAAAATTCATTTTTCGGTCAATATGATGTACAATGTCGACGTGTAGAGCGAATATTCCCCTTTTGTAGTGTATTAGTCTAATGTCAACATTGTGTTGTTATAATAAAAAATTATATGAAAAACAATAAATTCCAAAGAAAGTAAAAGGAGGGAGAGGAAAAAGGAGAAGAGAAGAAAGAAGAAAATGAAGATAATCTCCTTGTTCCCTAATGTTTATACGGTTAAATTATAACATGTTTGTCAACCATTATATATGCATGTATACTTTTAAAGGATATTAAAATACAAGTGTACTAAAATAAGCAATCATTCCTAATGAATCTATTTGTCCCCTTGTGCATATGTAGTTAGATTAGAATGTGCTTCCCAAGTTTCTACGATTTTTACAATATTTTTTCTGATATTTTCAACATTTCCGATGTCTTTTTTTGGCCTAACCGACACTTCCACTGACACCGACATTTTGAACCTTGGAAGTCATCTGGTATAGGTTGCTAGGTGGATTGACCTACACAAGGGTCCAGTTCTCGGTTTTCCACTACGGGCTGATCCACATACAATAGTTATGCAATAATAACTATGTTATTTATTCTACTGAAACTAAATGTGATTCCATAAAAATGACATCACTAGTGCCCACTAGAGATCACTGTTATTAATTACTATAATATAGTAATTTATTTTCTCACTTCCAAAGGGAAGGATGCTCATTAGCATCTTCAATGAGCACCTCATTCCCATGGATGCCAAAGAGTGCTGACTCGATAAACGGTTGACTTAGCCAAGGTGGGAGTTCATGATACAAGACATGTATCTAGGGCCTTAGCTAGTTACAGTGTCCTGATAGCATTTTAATGTAGCTTGCGGAAGTCTAAGGTCATCACAACTCAAGAGATGAGAATAGATAAATTACACATTTTATACAGTGAGGGACGTAAAGTAGAAATAATTGAGATAGGGTCTGAGATGTCATCACAGACCTTAGCGAGAAAATCCTTTGCACCAGGAGCACCGTTTTCACCCTCACAGGGGAGTGTGGGAACAGTGCTCCCAGTGTAGAGGATCTTCCCTCCAGACCTTAAAAAGTATAAAGAAGCAATATGGAAGTAAGGGAATATGGCAAGTCAGCTTATTTGTAATGTAAAATATATGGAAGAAATAGGGGAATCTTTGAATTGACCTAAATCCTAGATCTCTCTTGCAAAACTAGAGAAATAAAGCACCTCCAACATCTGGAACAAGGAGTTATGATCATGTGAATTGAGGATATCTGGATTAGATTCAGGAACGAGTGGGCTTTAGCCCCAAGTGGAGAAATTGGCTGAAGATTTGCATCTCTTTTCCCTCCTTAGTTCTGGTTAATCATTGTCCGAAGGATTTCTTCAAAGGAAGCAAAGATCTGAGGCAAGGTGATCCGCTCTCCTCTTATTTGTTCATTATGGTCGCAGATTTGTTGGGCAAGTTATCAGCCAAGGCCGAAGCTGTGAGGCTCTTAGAAGGTTTTTAGGCTATTGAAGGGGGGTCCTTCCGTCCCCTTCATTCAGTTTGCAGATGATTCACTTTTCTTGTTGAAAGCTCAAATTGAGAGGTTGAGGAACTTAAGATGCAATCTTTTAATTGTAGAGGCGGCAACTAGGTTGAAAGTCAATTAAAGTAAATCGACGTTAAGTCCGGTTGGGAATGTGTCTGATATGGAAGAGATGGCTAACGTTCTGGGGTGTGATGTACTTCCTTTGCCAATATCCTATCTTGGGTTTTCTCGTGGAGCGAGATCTAATTCCAAGTAGATTTGGAATCTGGTGTTAAAAAGAATGGGCAATAAACTCACTCATTGGAAGGGCAACTATCTATCAAAAGGGGGTAAGTTAATTTTGTTGAAAAGTGTCCTGGCCAATGTGTCGGTTTATTTTTTATCTCTTTATCAAGCCCCAACTTCCATTATCAACCAAATTGAGAGATTATAGTGGGACTTTTTGTGGGGATCTAGCCAAGGGAAGAGGAAGATTCATTGGGTGGGATAGAAAGATATATGCACTCCGGTTAACCAAGGGGGGCTGGGTATTTAGGGTATGCAGGAGATGAATAGAGCCCTGCTCAATATATGGTTGTGGAGATATGGGGTTAAGAGAGATGCAATTTGAAGGTAGGTGGTGCAAGCAAAATACGGGGATGGAGCATTAGAGCTCATGATTGGTCTTGCAACATTCCAACGGGGCCTATGGGATGTGGGGTTTGGAAGAGGATTAGCAAAGGTATGGACTTGTTTTCCAGGTTCATCAAGTTCAGAGTCAACAAGGAGATTAGGGTCAGATTTTGACTGGACGCGTGATGGGTCAGGGAACCTCTTAACATTCTATATCCATCATGCTTTAGTTTGGCTTTATCCAAAAATGGGTCAGTGCAAGAGCATTTGATTCGCTCTAAAGTATTTTGCTCCTGAGATCTTAAGCCTAGAAGAAATTTAAATGATTGGGAGGTGAGGGAGATGGGGCAGCTCATGGACATTTTGGAGAGATACTTGGTTCAGGATCCGGAGTTGGAGGATGAGATGATTTGGGTCCCGGATGAAGAGAGGTTTCATAGTTAAGTCGAAGTATGAGGCCTTAAGCACTCAAAAGCCGGAGTGCTCCCTCGGGGTGTGTGCATGGAACCCCCAAATTAAGCTCAAAGTTTCATTTTTCGTGTGAAAATTATGGTGGGATCAGGTTCCGACTATAGATAATTTGATCGGCCGTGGTATGGTTACTCCTAATTGGTGTTGCTTTTATATTTCGGCGGAGGAATCGTACAGGCATCTTTTCTTGCAATTTCGTGGGTAGTCCTTTTATGGAACTATTTCTTGACTAGATTTGGAGTGGCTTGGGTTCAATTGGAGTCTGTCAAGAGTGTGCTTGCGTGTTGGCCCTGTTGACAGTAAATTAACCAACTCTCCCAAAACCTTAAGGTGTTAGGAGACACAAATTAATATACTTCAACACCCCCCCTCAGGAGGAACACTATTCTCTCCTGGGAACACACTTGGAGAGCTCGGCATGGGTCCACACAATGCGTACAAACGCACATAACACTTACATCCGAAAAAATATTGCCACTGAGATTCGAACTTATGACCAAACCTGCTCTGATACCATGTTGACAATAAATTAACCAACTCCCAAAACCTTAAGGTGTTAGGAGATACACAAATTAATATACTTCAACAAGCCCACCAAGAGGCGAAGGGATTGGAATATCACTGGCCAATAGTTGTGGAATGTAATTCTGGTAGCCTTATCGTGGTCGATTTGGGAGGAACGCAATAGGAGACTATTTGACGACAGTGCAAAACAGCCCTGAAAGGTGTTGGACGATTCCCTCTCAAGAGCTCATGCTTGGCTATTCAGCTCTTCCAATGGGCCAAGCCATCTTTCGGGTATTGGATTTTTTATTAGGATAGTTTCATTTTTGTCCCCCTTTAGCTAGCTTTAGTTTGTTGTTTTGTGGTTTTTGCTAGCATCTCTCATGCTATTTGTATTGCTCTAGTTTTTGGATGGCTAATATTTTACCTTACTTTTCAACAAAAAATAAAAATTTCTGGATTTTGTTCACTTCTAGAACCTCAATAACAAAGACTTATACATGTATTTGTAATGGGAAGGGATAGTCATCCAACCCTTTTCCACTTACAATACAACTCAAAATATAGTAATTAAATTCACACTAAAGTAGATACTAAAAAAAGACTTAATGATGACTGGACTCATTCATATTCTATATGAAACTCAAAAATCATTACAAGTAGTTATATGAGAAGTTCTCTATTTAGTAAATTCTATTAAAACCCTAGGGACATGACAACACTTAATCAAACTCTTAAGGTATTTAGGATAACTCAAAGTCCTAATTGAACAAGAACTAGGATTCCTAATTAGTTAAAACAGCTACTAAAGATAATCCTAACTCTAAAAAATTGTCATTGTTTTGGGAGAAATTGAATCTCTCTCAATCAAACGGTCGAATGGAGATGGTACCTCAGCAATCCCCAATGTACTAGGATTTTGATGTAGGATATGTCTAGGAAAATCACATGTTAAAGAGGATAGAGAGCCCCAAAATTTGAAATCTAGAAAAATCCAGGGCAGGGTTGAGAAAATACATAAATGCCCCAGTTCGTGCGTCATAAAATTCTGAGCTCTGGTAGGGTGATTCTTGGTTTCACGATAGACCACTGTTCCAAACTTCAGGTAATTTGGATGTGTCTAGGTATGTGAACTCATATAAACAAGTTGTTTTTTGGGTTGTGAAGGAGTAGACACACAAAACAGTGTGTTGATTAGAAGGTGATTGTGGGATTGAAATAGGTTCAGAGATTGGAGAGGCAGAGGCTATAACGTGGGGCTGATGAGAGGGTTTTGTGAAGACTATTATAGAAAACAACAAGAGAAGATGGAGAAAGAGAAGACAAGAGGAGTGATATGAGATGAAAGAGAGAAGAAGAGATGATGGTGGAGATGCTTGCCTCACTCGTGGGAGAGGAGAGAGAAAAGGGGAAGGAAGGTCCACGACTCAACACTTAGGAGGTAACATGGGTCATGACCCAATAAACATCACACCAAAAATTCAAATATTATCCATGCGTGAAGGCCTTTAAATAGGCTTACATTGTCTTAAAAATATAATAAAATATCCTAGACTCTAGGACACTTTCAATCTAACAACTTACAACAACAACAAACAACCTTATCCCAACTATTTGGGGTCGGCTACACGAATCCTGTTCCACCATTCCGCTTTGTTTAGGGCTTTCAATCTAACAACTTCTAAAACTACAAAGAATCCAAAAAACTTTGGACTCTTAGTTGCCACAATTTCTTGACTTGTTGGCCAAGTCATTGGACCCCACAAATCTCCTAAAATATAGTACCTATTGGGGTTGTTGTCTACTCAGCATGGGCCCCACAAGAATTAGAAAATATCTCCTAAATAAATCCTAACTAACGGGGTTGTCAATCAAGCAACATGGGTCCCACCTCTTTGACTTTCAAGGGTCCAAAAAGGATCCCAATTATGCCTGCACGGCCAGCCTATTGTGGGCCCTAGTCTGACTTTTAAACAACCCAAAAGAGAGCCAAAAAAGTGGCTGATAGTGACCCACAATTTCCCTAAACTTTTGGCACTTTTAATTATTACAATGAGACCCCTAAGACTAAACTAATTACACAAAACTTCTTGGCCACAAAAGGGCCTTATTACAATAAAAAAACTATCCTAACTACTAGAACTACTAGATACATCGTGGGGGACTATCTATGGTCCTCTAACTTCTTTTTCTTCATGTCATATGCTCCTGCATCATATTCCTTACCATGCAGCTGGGTAATGGGACCCACATCTAAAAGTACTCCTTTGTGAGGCTGACTATAAGGTCTTTGGCAGTGCATTGGAGAACCATAAGAATGGTCCTCCTTTCCTACATCACTTTGAGCATATACGATTCCCTACACCATATTAATAACTCCTTACCACAAACCTCCTTCCATTGAAAGCGCTATTTATGGCTTCGCTTTTGTATTGATGTATATTCTTTTTCTTTTTCTTTTTTTCTTTTTTTTTTTTTGGGGAGGGGGGAGGGGGTGTTAGAAAATCACATATCATTTAAATAAACAAAACATAACACAAAATTTAAACATAATTTTTTTTTTTATCAATGAGGATATATATTCAAGAAGAAAAAGGCAGCCGGAAAAAAAAGAGTAGTGCCCAAACCAAAAGAGAAAAAAAGAAAAAGAAAGAACCAACTACACAACAACGAAGACCCACTCAAGAATTAAATCTTGAAATTTGACGTCCCTGAATGACGGGATATGCCAAACCAATCTGTAATGGAGCCCCAGTGCGATAGTAGGCACTCTGGCCAAATCTACTACTGTGCCATCATAAGTGTAGAAGGG
>JAOXJP010070334.1:0-15324 GCA_025762735.1 Platanus orientalis
TGGACTTACATGAATACATAAGTTACATATAAAAGTCCTATACAACATGACCACTACATGTACACACTTTGTTTTGTACATAAATATTGACAATACATAGACCTAACATCATCAGCTGAAGTTGAGGAGTCACTAGCATCCATGTCAACATCCCATTGGTTTTGGGGCAGAAATTGCACCACACTCTGTATATATTGGAGGTCATGTCTATATGCTCTTGGACGGTGATAGAAATGATCAATGAGCATTGACCATGAAGAAACATAGCATGATAGTAGCTTCAAATCCAATCAAAAGCATGTGAGCCCAGGGAAACTAGGAAGAGCCATAACAACAAATCGCGATGGTTGGTAGACCAGTTTCTTATAGGAAGCAGCTTGTATGGAAATGGGGATCCCCATCCTCTGTATATAGTGTAAGCGGAGGAAGCTAATAATCTTTTAGGAATTGGGTAAGGTATGCCTTGTGTCTAATATGTTGCCTTATTTCACCAAACCGTTGAGAATCCAACAACTGGGTAATGATTTGATTAGGGGCACCATCAAATTCTTTGTATGTTTGTTGTTAAGGAGGATGTCTCAGGGGATCTATATTTCAAGGATTGTAGGGTTCCATGCCCAGCCTCATGAACTCATAGATGAACATTTCGATCAAATGGCCCCAAGAAGGTATACTTTGCGGTGCTAGGTTCATGTACCAATCCAATGGTGGACCCTCCAAGAAGAGTGGGAACAATCTTAATAGCAAGTTGTCTTTGTACATTACCTCTCTACATGATATTATGAACTTAAACAAATGATCCCATAAGCATTGATAGTTTTCATTTGAGAAGGTGGAGAACAATAGGACCTCGAAGCCAAGCAAAAATACCTCGAAATATATGGCTCGTTGACAAGGGAAAGCTCGTCGCCTGAACTTGGCTAATACATTCCTAAAGTATATGTGCTTTCAGGGTGTCATTGGTAAATGGGTAATTCTAACAGACCGTAATGGGGGGTCTTGTATAGTACCTATTAATGTGATGGAGATACCCCCGGCATTATATCTATAGACTACCATTGGAATAGTTTTCCCTTTAGAGTGATCTTGGTATGTTATGGTATTTTATAACCAATCGATCACTATTGTTGATCCCTATGGCATTGGTGCTCGATGTGGTTCTCTGTGTGAGCGAGGGTTACTATCACGTGCAATCAACATCATGTTGCAAGAGGCTATAAGGGATTAGAGCGGATCTTCAGGCATAAACTCTTCTAATGTAACTAGCACCTGAAGAGGTATTTCTAACAAGTCGTCCCCTAGGAGCAATGGTATGAAGTCTACAATTCTAGGAACCTTCTCCTTTTTCTGTGATACAGCTTGGAGTCTTCTTTTCACCATCATCCCCACCGTCTTAGATGGCAACAAAGTTGACCATATTTTCATCAATAAAGATGGCATTGGTGGTCGCAACTCTCATATTTACGTCTAATTCCATGGTGTTCTTGTTAATCAATTCTTGAAGCTTATCCTTAAACATAAAGCAATCTTGTAGTGTATAACCCAGAATGAGGTGATACTTGTAATACTTTGGGTCATTAACCTAATTAGCTTCTATCGATCTTTTTAACTCAAGAAGTATGATATCCTGAGATTCAATTTTTTACTTGAAGAAACTCTTCAAATCATCAGGATGGAATGTATAAGCTTTCTCCTGTCGTTATTTCATGCTTGGCCTTCTAGGAGGAGCTTCTTGCTCTGTCAGCTTAGTTGTCTCTATGGTATGTCTGACTTTTAACTTTGTGGGTGACTTTTTAGCGCTAACCATGGCTAATTCCATCTTGTTAAACACCATTTTTCTTCTTTTCTCATGTTTGTGGTCCAGTAGCCTCCTTTCTAAGGTGGATGCTTTAGATATCAGATCATCAAACCTAGAATACTTCTGGGCTATAAGATGGAGGGAAAGATCAAAGGCTATATTCTGCAAACACATCTCAATAAGTGTTTTAATTGGAGATGCATTCTCACAAGCATAAGACATATTTTTCCATCTGTTGATGAAGTCTATAATTGACTAATTTCACTGCTTTTCATTGGTCAATTCATATAGCTTCACAGGCCTATATATGTCATGGAACTGTTGTACGAATGCTCATTTCATTGAATCACAGTCTAGAACAAAGTTAGGCTTTAAATTTGAATAACACGTGAAAGTAGCATTGTCTAGAGATTAGACAAACAATTTTAGCAATAAGTCACATTGTTGGGAAATAGCACCACACCGCAATTCGAAATGAGCAATGTGTTGCTTCAGGCATGTCATTCCATTAAATGTTTTGAAGTGGGGCTGAACAAACTTTGGTAGGAAGGGTGCTGCGTCTACATGCGGGGGTATGGATTCCCGGTTGGGTATGTGCTTACAGTTTCCTTCTCCTTGTATTCATTAAGCATTTCAGTCATCACTGCTCATATGTAGTTAGGATCCATCATGGGTACAGCTAGATGCATGTATGGTCCTTATGGCATAAAGGGGGGCTACGTATATGTGTTGTAACCATTGCAACCATATATCCAGGGAGGTTTTGGTTCGTGCAAAGGTGACTCTTGTTGATGATGAGGAGCCTGGTGAGGTCCTTGTAGATGTGGACCTTGTAGGAGCCCCTGTATAGGCGACCTTTGTGGAGTGGGTATATTGGGTGCAACACTTATAGCTGGGGCAGGTCCAGGTAGAGTGGCAAAGGAATACTCAGGCGTGTAACGAGTGTACCCCCTTGCATTTGGCTAGCGATAGCTGTCCTTACTGATTCTGCTATGGTGAGATTATGATTTGATGGGATTATACCCTGCCTTTTAAGTGTGAGCTGCTTGATCATGGCTTTTAATTATGCTATTGTAGCGTCCTGAGTGGCAGGCGACGATCTCGACTCCCTACCTAGGCTCGCCATTCGGCCATCATGGTGTGATCCCCTTTAGAATTAGATTGGTACTCCCAACATCTACCTTTTCTACATTTGCCGTAGGGTTGATAAGCAGATCCTGACTTCCCTTTGATCCTAGTATTGTCGCCTCAGGTCCTTGTGAGGTAGAGGTAACATTAACCATTTCAGCAGTCATATAAGGACTATCCCCATGGTAGAACATAATGGAAGAGGCTACTAAGGTCCTTCCAGTAGTTGGTAACACTCTTGAGGGTATCCATGGTGTCCTAGCACTTGTCGCTAGTTGACTTCTGGTCAACATGCTGGCAGAGCTGAAAGCTCATGGTCGTGACCCAGAAGGACTGGGGGTACTAGCTAAGGCATCTTTCTTTACTCCAAGAAATATTACCATTGCTTGAAAGGTGTGCGTAGGCTTGCATGTTTTACCTTTACCAATATAAGGGGTAAGGCCTGAGCTGTCTCCCATGTAAGAAGGCGAGGAAGTGTTACCCCTTTGCGGATGTGCTCATGGTAGTATTGCATTGATTTACGTATCCCCTCTTTCTGGTTGCATGTGAAATACTTACTTGCCCTGGCTTTTTGGTTTGGAGCAATATTTCCCTTCTACTTGAGTTCAAAAGACAAAGTCCTCCTTTTTGGTGGTTTACTTTTCTCTTACCCCTTAGGGAGCTCGAATCAAGTTAAGAGCATTGAGTTTTTAAATTCTACCCTTGCTTTATTATTTTTCCAATTGTGCCTCATAGGAGGGGTGTGAGTGGCCATGTTACCTTGTGGTAAATCTTTCTGTAAAGCATGAGTTCTAGGGGCCTTTATCTTAGGTCCCTTCTCCTTATTATGGAAGTTTCCTTCATGGCAAGATGGTCCAAACACTCAAACTTGATTGTTAACCTATTACTTAATTTGATCCATAAGCATTGTGGGAACTCTTGTGAGAGTAATATGGATTGTAGTCAAACCATGGTTCTTAGGTGGCGAATGGAAGTTTTGTCTCACGCTTATAGATGTGCGCAAATGAGGATTTACCTATCCATTCTCCGAGATCATGTTGTGCGAATGTCTTCTCTTCTGTGAACACATATTAGTGCGTGAATGTGAAATTTCATCCCTATTCACCATGTGTGTTTGCACTAAACTGTGCACGAGTAGTGCAGAGTCACTAGCTAGGATTTCCCCTTGGTGAATGTAGTCAGTTTTAAACTTACGCATCTGGGCCTTTCTCCTTTTCTTTGTTGCATGACGCTTACATCTGTGGGCATTTACCCACGAATGAAGATTTTCCATGTCATTCGTGGCCCCAAACTCTAGCAAATGTGAGTGTGTATGTTCATTCGCGTACTTTAGCTGTGGTGAATAAACTTCTAGGCCCTTGCCTGAGACAATATTCTATATTTTTTCAGAGCCTTTAATGGCTTTTGAGTGATGATTTAGCTCAGATTTAGGTGTCCATTGTTTCCTTAATTTATTCAAAATGATTTAAGGGGCATAACCCCTTGATTTGTCATTGAACTTATCCTTTTTGGCTAAGATAGGCAGTGCTACCACTGCTCGGGGGGAGACCAATGCCTCAACCCCTGGTGAAGTAAGGGAGACCGAAGCCTCAACCTTCTTCTAGGCGACCGGAGCCTCAACCATAGGTGGGTTTTGGGAGGCCGAAGCCTCAACCATGTGGATGGATGGTGGTGGGGAGACCAAAGCCTCAACCCACATTTTCCTTGTGGCTTGTGGCAAACCGGTAAAGGTTTCCACAGTTACAACTCCATCGAGGTACCTATCAAAGCATGGAACAACCATTAATACAACGGAACTTAAAGAGAGATGAGAGAAAAGTTTAGTCCCATAGGGTGTGCCAGAAATTTGTAACACCAAATTTTGAGCCATGTATGAGGCAAAATTTGTTGAATAAATTACCTAGCCATTTTAGAGGCTAGTTTATTAATTTTATGAATGGGGACTAAAACTCCAAGCATAATAGATTTGTTAATTTCAGCAATTTAACATAGCCAACCTCTGATTATCTTTAAGTTACTCAATATGTATCACAAAATAGAGTTGCAATCATATAAAAGAGAAGAAGAAGGGAGAAGAAAATATTCTCTTTCGAATATATATATATATATATATATATATATATATATGTGTGTGTGTGTGTGTGTGTGTGTGTGTGTGTGTGTGTGTGGATTACACTTTGTTCATTCACCAGCAAGTTTACCAATCCATAACTTGATTCATCCTCAAGCTCCCTATGATGTCTTCCTTGGGGAGATTGTAGAGGTGTAATGGACATACTCCCTCCTCTTTTGGAAGAGAGGTAGCTTGTAGAACTTTAAGAGGGGAATACAGCTTACTTTGTAATGAACCTTTTAACTTCTTCAACTCTCTCATTCTTCCTTGTAGCAATGTGTCTATCTCCATAACCATATTGATATTTATAGGATTCTAAAATGAACTAGGACAGGAGTCCTCGTTGAAGTAGAACTCTATCTCATTCATCATGTTTCTGTTGGAATGGAATTCTTTAAATCTTATCCCAAAGATTTAGGTGATTCCCCTATGTGAGAATCCACCTTTCTCTGTCTTCTAGGCAGTTAGGGGACTCACAAGAGTCGTGGCTATCCAAAACAACCACCCCCAAGAAGAGAGAACCAGATTTCAATTTATGGTTTCCGCAGTGCGTGAGTGTGAACAATGCATTCACGCACACTTCTTGGGCAAGGACGAGTACACGAAGTCCTTTGACATCAGGCGAATGAGAATCACAATCTACATTTGTTGACAAAAGTGTGGCAAGTGATGTATCATTTTCTCATTCACACGTACTTTTGGGTTTCTACAAGAGGCAAGCCTAGTAGCATTCCAGTCTTTGTTGTGCTTCCAACCTCTTTTCATCTAGTTCCTCTAGTTCTATAAGCCATAGCCTTGTATTTTCATCATTTATAAGCTTCTTTTGAATAGCAATCTATAGTGATGGGATTAGGTATTCAAGTGGGAGAACAGTTTCTACACCATATACCAAGGCATAAGGCATAGAGTGGGTAGGAGTTTGAAATAATATGTGATATGCCCATAGCACTTTACCTATTCGCTCATGCCAATCTTTCTTTGACTTTGACATGGTCTTTTCGAGTAGCTTGAAGAGAGTCTTGTTAAACGCTTGCACGAGTTCATTAACGGGAGCATTTTACATGGTAGAAAGTTGTTGCTTTATCCCAAACTTTTTACAGAATTGGTCTATCAAGTTGTTCTAGAATGGCTTTCTGTTATCTATGACAATGCATCATCAGATCCCATAGCAGAAGACAATGTGTTTTTTGATGAATTATACCATAGTTTCTATTTTTACCTCCTTAAAAGAAATAGCTTCAACCCACTTTGAGAAATAGTCTGTTGTAGCTAAGATGTAGAGATGTTCCTTCGATGAATTAGGGAGTAGACCAACTACATCGAGTTTCCATCCATCAAATGGCCATGAGGCGACTGTAGGGTGCAGTGGCTCTGGAGGTTGATGAATAAATCCTCTAAGGAATTGATACACTTGGCACTATTTTGCATATTCCAAATCTTTCACCATTGTTGGCTAGTAAAATCCCATCATCTTTAACTGGTCATGGAGTTTTAGTCTAGATTGATGTACTTCACACACTCCTAAATGTGCATCCTCAAGAGCTCCTTAAATTTCATTATTTTCAACATATCTCATGAAAACATCATTGAAAGAACGACAGTAAAGTTGACTGTTAAAGTATAAGAATCAGGGTGCACATCACCGTATCTTGGTCTTATGCTTTAGGTCATTTGGTAGCTTCTCATATTGCAAGTAATCAATAAGTGGTTGCCTCTAGTCTTCAATTTGATTTCAAACATAGAGATAACATTACTATGTTAATGCTCATCCTTAATGTATGCCAAGGGAGGCTTGTCAGCAAATAGGAACTGTGTTTGCTTCTTCAAGCAAGGCTAAAGTAGTTGTGAGATTTGCTAAGGCATTCTCTTGTTTATTCTCACTTCTTGGAACATGCCCTATGGAGTCAGAAAGTATAGATGTGGTATGGAATCAAGTATAATGTTCGTACGTCATACTTCATTAAGAGTTGATTTACGATAAGTTGAGAATCTCCATATACATTAAGCTGGTGAAGCTGCAACTTTAAGGTCATTTCCAATCTGATAATGAGAGCTTGGTACTCAAGTACATTATTAGAGCATAACCGTGTTTAGGCAAAGGAGAAAGGTAACACTTCACTTGTGGGGTGACGAACACGACTCCTGCCCCAGCTTCGTCTTTATGTGCAACATCATCGAAGAACATTTTCCATGAGAGAGAAATATCTAAGTAAAAGACTTATTCATCAGGTAAGTCTTCAGATAATTCTCATTTTTTCATGATTGGGTGATCTACAAGGAAATCTACCAAAGCTTGTCCTTTTACTGCTTTTGAGAAACATAAATGATCTTGAATTCTAATAAAAGAAGAGCCCATTTATCCAATCTTCTAGAGAGTACTAGTCTCATCATGATCTACTTGAGGGGATCATCACGCAAGATGAGCCGAACAATATGTGTCAACATGTAGTGTCAAAGCTTCTTTGTAGCAAAAAGATGAAAACAATGCATGTCTTCTCAATAGACGAGTAGTTCAACTCTGCTCCTACTAGATTCTGACTCAAGTAGTAAAGAGCATTTTCTTTTCCTTCATCATTTACTTATACAAGAAGTGCCCCCAGTGACTATTCCTATGCCATAATGTAGAGAATTAGTGGCTTTCCTGCAATTGGTGCAACTAAGACTAGTGGCTTAAGGAGATACTCCTTTATTTTCTTCAAATCATTTCTACAAGAATCGTGCCACACAAAGGGTGCGTTTTTGTTCATTAATAAATTAAAGGTTGACAGTGGCCTACCAAGTTTAAAATGAACTTTCGAATGTAAGCAAGTCTTCCTTACAAGCTTTTCAACTTATGTACATCTTTAGGCTCTAGCATGTTTTGGATGGCTTAAATTTTTTATTGATAGATTTCAATGCCACAATGTTAGACTATGAAGCCAAGGAATTTTCTTGAAGTAACTCCAAATGCACACTTCAAAGGATTCATCTTTAGTTGATATCTTCGTAATCGATTAAAAATGTCATGTAAATCTCTTAAATGGTTTGCCATTTTTATGTACTTTACAACCAAGTTATCTATGTAGCATTCAATGACTTTGTGAAGCAAATCATCAAAGATTTTTTTCATAGCACGTTGATAAGTAGCCCCGGTATTCTTCAGGCCAAAAGGCATAACGCAGTAGCAGTATATCCCTTTTGGATTACGAAACGTAGTTGACTCCTTGTCCTTGGGTACCATCCGAATTTGATTATAGCCTGATGAACCATCCATAAAAGATAAGACTTCATGACCCGTAGTGGCATTAACTATGAGTTCAATGATAAGAAGGGGGAAGTCATCTTTCAGACATGCATCAATCAAGTCTCAAAAATCAATATACACCCGTATTCACCAATTCTTCTTTTTTATTGGTACTTTGTTAGCAATCCATGTTCGGTACTTTACTTCTTAGATAAAGCCTGCTTCAATCAACTTATTGACTTCAACCTCAATTTGTGTAAGCAACTCAAATCAAAAGCGCCGTTGTTCCTATTTAATAGGACATACATCGTGCTTGACAATGAGATTGTGAACTTCCACTTTAGGATCAAGCCCAAGCATTTCTTTATAACTCCAAGTGAAGACTTTTTGTACTCTTAGAGCAATTTTTGGTATGTCAGTTCTTCTTCTAGACTTAACGAAACACTTATGTAAATGGGTCGAGGGTCCTCTTCAGTGCCAAAGAGTTCATTAATAGTTTCTTTTCCCCTTTGTTCAAAGATTAGAGGAGTTTCTTCAAGTTCATCATCTAAGGAAGATTCTTCATCCACTTGGACTGTGATGTGATTAACTAAGGCAATGTCTTCAAATTCTTCTTGATGGTTGTTGGAATCCTTATCTTACATAGGCTACTTCTCGTCATTGAGATTTTAGCTTGGTTGATTGGTGAAAACAACAATGTGTTGCTTAACAATCAAAGCTTTATCTGAAAATACTCCTAACTTCATTCTTTGTTTCATGTGAAAAGGGATTAAACTTCTTGGTTCATTTTATCCTTTAAGTACATCAAGATCTATCTCTTGTTGACACCGTCTTTGAATGCCTCTTTTTGGTTTGTCATTACAAGACTGTGGACCAAGACGTGAGAATGTAGACCTTTTTCTTAGCTGAGTTTGCTGATTAAACATAGTTGTTTGCCCCCTAAATGATCAAATACTGAGGTGTGTGAAGTTGCCTTACTAATCTGATCAAAAGCAGAAGAGTGTGATGGCACTGACTTCTTTTCCTTTGGTTTGTCTATAACCTCAACAGTAAAGTGATGAGTGGATACTTTCTTTTTTCCCTAAAATGAGAATAGGCTTAGGAATGGTGGACACAACACTAGCTCTTGATGGAAGAATGTTCTCTCATGTCATTTATAACTTGCATAGCGTTGTAGTTAACCCATGCATTACATTGCTAGTTTATGCAGGAGAAAGCTCAGCCAATAGTTGCAGCTCTCCCTTTCTGTATCCGGCCTTTTCAAAAATCTTACAAACAATGTAATAGTACCACTCATCTGGCTGTCGCTTAATTTTAGAAGAATTTCCCTTGTTAGCTTGTGATGTAATGGGTGCTGACATGGATTCCTTTACAAACCCTTCAAGAGATGGTTTAGAGAGCACTATATTTGAAATGACATGGGTTAGAAGAACTAAGTCTTCTTGCAATGTCTCAACGTTAGCCATTAAAAGATGAGATTTTTCTTTATTTGTTGTTGCCTCAAATAATGAATCTCCTTTTTTGTTGCCACTTTGGCATATAAAGCAATACTAGAGTTGCCTTTATGCCGGTGGGAAGTGTTACATTTGGTGTATACTTACAAATTTCTAGATTACTCTAATGGTTTATAGTAGGGAATGACTCACTTGTAGATTCTTGGACTTCTTTCCCTTTGTGAACTTTACTGAAAATGAGGACGGATATGAGTAATACTTCTAGAATCACTTCGTCCTCTAAGTAAAATTTTGCATCCGCAAAATATGCTTTGGCTTTAGTGAATGGTTGACTTTTGGCCATAACCTGCTTCTGCACGTCATCTTGATAATATTTAAAGCATTGGTGCAAAGTGGAATGAACCACCCCCGTTTTATGTAACCATGGGTGATCAAGGAGAAGATGGTATAACGTTTTGCAATCAATCACATAGAAAAGTGTGGTTGACTCCAAGTCTCCAATGGTGAGTTTAAGTTGGATCATACCGATTACTTGTTTTCCACCTTGGTTGAAGCCTTAAATCATCAACTTGCTCTGAACTAGCTCATCAATGAAAATGTCTATTTTTCTCATTATACGAATTGACATAAGGTTGACCACAGATCCACAATCAAGAAGAATGCGTAGAATTTTATGTTCGAGCATGCACCTTGTGACATATATGGATGGATGAGAACCAAGTTGAAAAACCTCATCTGTGAAGGTGATTATAGCCATACAAGAAGTATTTGGCTCTAGCTAACTACTAGTGGGAGAACTCTCTTCTCTTGCATCTGGATTTTCTTTTAGTTACTTAAGAAGATTATCACTTGAAGCTTATTCCTCATCCAAAGAAACAAAATCTACATCAGACATATCTTCAACATTGTCCTCAGATGCCTTACATTCATGGATTGCATAACAAGTAATAGTATGAACTCCTACACATTCTTTTTGCAGGAATTTTTTGGGCATGAACTCTAAAAGAGTCATTGGCATATGAGGAGATTGTTTAAGAACATATTCAGGGTCAACAAGTGAAACCTTTTATGCTCGACTCTTTCTTATGCCTTAGTTCTTCTTCTTTGCCCCAGCCTTGGGCTTATTTTTCCTTTGGTGTCGCCTTAGCCTTGGATAAGGTGAAATTTAAAGGTGTTGAGTTTTCCACTTATGCCGGGTAACTATAGTCCAACCTTCATCGTCAAAAGGCATCACTTTAACTTCAAAATGTACACCTTCAACCAAGGGAATCTATTGCTCTTGTCTTGATAAATGACACAAAACTTGCCCCTGGCTAGATGAAGACTCTACGATGGGGCTGATAGTGATGGAGTTCAATGACCCAAATATAAGTTAACTTTGTGGTGAGAACACCTTTGTATCTTGAGAAGGTGACACCGGCATCATGTATGGGCTTGATACAGGAGTAGGATTGGATGAGCTAAAAGTGATTGTCGTCATGTTGGAAGCTATCACATTTTAATGGAATTAATTTCAATTTTTCCTTGTTGTGCCAAGTCCATGATCTTTTCATTCAAGATGAAGCACTTCTCAATTGGGTGACTGACTACCCAATGATAGCGGCAATATTTTGGATCATTTTCACGACTTATCTCTTCATGATGCTTTAAAGGAGGGAGCTCAATCAGCTTCAACTATAGTAGCTCATCAAGCATCCCCGAGACATCAGAGCCCGAGAAAGGATACACTTTTGCTTCGAGCTCCTTGAGAGTCATTTTGGCATTCCCTTTATCTTAGGATGTATTGACCCTACTTTCTTCCTTCTTCTTCCTAGAGAATTTGACAGGTTTGGTTATGACCGTCATAACCTCCTTACCTTTGGAGGGTTTTACATCTTTCTTAAAATCTTTCTTCTTTTTTTCAGGCATCTCCTAACCTTGGATCTCCATGTGTGGCAACACTAAGCTTTATATCATGGGCCCTGGTAGCCAACTCCTAGAAAGTATAGGGTTTTATCCCTTTAAGAATGTAGTGTAAACTATAATGCATTCCCTAGATGCACATGTAGATTGTAGAAGCTTCAGATAACCTATACTTGCAATTGAGAGCAAGGTTACTCTAGTAGTCGATGTAATCTAGGATTGGTTCATCTTTCCTCTATGGTGCAGCAGTAATTTCTGCCATACTCATTATTTAACAAGTGTTATAGAAGCGATTAAGGAACTCCTATTCCAATTGATCCAAACTATCAATGGAACTAGCTTCAAGATTAGTATAACAATTAAAAGCATTGCCACGAAAAGAGCGAACAAATTTCTTCACCATCAGATCTCCAAACGTCCTGACATTATTGCATGTTTTGACAAAATGAGCCACATGTTGTTTGGGGCTACTCTTTCCATCAAACTGGTGAAACTGAGGAGGTTGATACCCTATCAGAATGCGTGTAACTTTAATATGCTAGGTGTATGGTTTGGCATACACCATGGATGACTAGGTTGGGCCTCCATATTAAGCATGGATCGTATCTGTGATTATATTCTATAGTTGTTGTACAAAGAATGATCCAATAGAAGCTTGGTTCATTTCCCGGGTATGGTTTGCCTCTCTTCATTGTGGATCTCCATTTGTGGAGTAAATCCTAGAGGATGAGAAAGATCATGACTTGATCTAGTTAGATTTTGTTGTTCCAACTTTTTCATCAAGTTAGCAATTCGAAGATTTTTCTCTTCAACTATCTTTATGGTACCATGTGTAGACTAAGAAGTCACAAAAGACAAGCTTCTTCTTGTGGTCGCCAATTTTTGTTTGATATTTTCAATGAAACTTGGAAGAGTGTCATGAGTAACCATTGAGATGTCCTAGCCAGTAAGGATATAGGCCTAAAGCTCGCGTGTGGTGCCAGTCACCTTCTAAAAAACATAATCAAGGAAACAGCCTTCCAAATTATACTCATTCATGGTAGCAATGAGATCCTGCACATTGCTCCTCAAGTTCCACAAGGCCTTGAGTTCTTTCCTAATTAATGTATAAACTCTATATAATTATCGCCAAGAGGGGTATTGTTGGATCTTCAATGGCTCTCATGGCCTTCTGCATGCTTCAGGTCTAGCAAGAATGGCTTGACGCCCCGTCTAACTCTTTGGTTAAAGCCTCACAATGATGGGATCACAGGAAAAATGATTAAAAGGCCACACTAAGCCCTATTCTTGCATTATTGGTAATATGTTAGCCAACTGCTTCTATTCCTCCAGGGTTTTACCCCTTTCATGAATTCTCTAGCAGATGGGATATCTTCTCTTCGTTCTTGTCAAGCTATCATTCTTGCAACTACATCCTGTGGCTCCTTAAAAGGGTAACCACCAATGTCTTCAAAATCATCTTCATGAATGGGGGTATCCACTCAGGCTCCCTCACTCTATTGGGAGATGGAATGTGTTGTGGTCCCTTTCCACGGGACTTACTTCTTGGGCCTCTCTTTCTCTTAGTCCTGCTCGGCTTTTCATCTGCCTTGGTTGCTGAAGGGGATAGTGGAGCTGAATAGATTTCCTCTTGATAACCCCGTGGCCTCTTATTAGATCATTTAAGTCATTGCATAGCCTACATTTTCATGGCAAACATCTTATTATGAGACTTGTCAACCATTATTACAGTACCCTGACCGTCATTGAAAATAACCAAGGAGTTGTCCTCGTCCTCATTATATCTCACCATAGAAAAGAACAAGTTATACCACCATTTGACATAACAGTAATCAAATTGAAGGTTATCTTACTCAGCTATCTCGTCAGGAATGGCTACACGGCTACCTATGCCAGATCGCACAAAATATAGGTAAGCTTACCTAATTTTCTCCAAACTGGTTGTCCTACCCACAATCTTTGTACGAGTGGAGAGAGGGACAAACCCTTGAAAACACAAGAACTAGCATGCTAATCTATGTGGATTGTAGGCTTCAATATGAAAGTGACTATCCCTTCTCCATGCTAAAGAGCCGCTTCGAAAGGAGCAGAAATAAGCATACGCATCCCCTGCAAGTAACCCATCGTCCACCAGGGTTTACTTGCTGAATAGATGGTTCAGGATAAGAACAAGTTTGTGGGTGAAACAAAATAAAGTAGTGGGCCATAACACCATTTCTACTAGTTGATTTACGTAGGTCTTCTCTCCTCTTTGATTAATAGAAGGAAAGTGAAGCCCTAACCATGTATAGAAATATTGAAGAGGAAGATATGTTATTTTATCTCCTATCCGACCCACCTTAAGGCCTACTTCTACAAGTTCATGTGAATTCCATCAACTAGGTTTACAGTAGCTATAAATACTCTAGGGCGTATACATTCACCTATGTTGCTTGGAACTCAAAAAGGCCACATAGACTCTAGCTAGGAACATAGGACCATGTAGATCAACGCTGGGCTGAACATTGTCCTTAATCCATGGCAAGGGTTTGCCTCTAGCAGTCATACTTAATGGGCCCTTGCAAATTTGTCTGAGCCAGCTCCCGTATGAGACATTTATGTCATCAAATTTAGAAAATACTTGAAATAACCTTCAACATGTGGTAGAAAGTGTCTCAAAATGAGCATTAAAGGGGATGTATTCCTCCATCAGCTTGTAACACCCTGCACCATGATGCACATATTACTGTACACATATCACACTTAGAATACTAACACATGTCACATAAGTTTTGTACATACATAGGACCAATAAAATGTATATATATATTGATCTAATCATTGGCACAACTTTATAAAGACACCAATGAAAATGTAGAAAGAATCTAAAAGTGAAACTAATACCTTTGGATAGACATAGAAGTTTAGAGTCTGCATAATAAATGGCGAGCGAAAGAAACACTAAACGAAAAAGTTAAAGCTAATTTACTAAGCAAGGAAAAAAAGGGTCAAGGACATGACAATTTCTAAAGTTATCCTAAATGGATGGCACAATTTCATAAGTCAATCCATATCAATCCCATAGGAATCACCCTACAAATAACATATGCTTAGAAAGATCTATGAGTCTATTTTCTAATGTAATAAACGGTAAGTGAATTGAAGTTTTCTAGAAGAAGTTATGATAATTTTCCCAAAAAGTGTCTATACCGTTTGGTATAGTATGAATTAGTAGATTTTGAGGTAACTTTAAAAATATATCAATAAAACTATAGAATGAATTATAGAGCATGACTTATAGATTTGGAAATCTCTTGAAATCTAGTTTCTAACAAAAAAAAATGGTGAGGGAATCCAAGTTTCGTAAAGAAAGTTATGACCGTTTTTCCATCGGGTGTTTGTATTAAAACAATTGTGGCGGGATGAGGTCATCAAAGTGGAAAATCCTGTACAATCTTAATTTTTGCATAATTTTAGGGCTTTTTCACTAAAGATCTACCTAAACATGGAATAGGGAATTTGGGTTGTTATTTAAGCTTATAGAAACATAGAAGCTCATAAGAAAGATGATCTTTTCAAAAAAAATTTACAAGAATATGGATTTTGAAGAGAAAAGAAAGAGAAAAACTAGGTTTTAAAAGAGGAAAAAGTTGAAGAACACAACAAGCTTTAGAATCCAATTTTAAGCAATACGAGACAAGTAATTACATAAAGTTTGCACATTTTC
>JAOXJP010070354.1:0-15323 GCA_025762735.1 Platanus orientalis
ATACGTATGTAGACCAGTATATTGGTATATAATCTATTATGAATAAATACTTTGTGTATTGAGAGATAATAGCTTTCATACGATTAACCCCAAATTATCTTAACCTCTTCTTTCTTTCCCCTTTCTTCTCCTCCAGTATTTCTTTTATATTTCCTCAATTATTGAACATGTTGGTCTTCGAGTTGGTATCATAGCCACAACGCCAACACAGGGACAAAATCGCTTGTGTAGAGCTGTGCTGATGTTAGCGTCCGTATGGCTGACGTCAATAGGCCATACGGTATGTCATGCCTCGAAATCGTAGGTGGTGGGTCATTTTTTCCTACTGGTAATTGTCGTGTTTTTTTTTTCGAAATTTTTTGGATCTTGGAGATGTGATTTTCGAAGGGTTTTATGAGATTTTGGAAAAGACCCCAAAATCAGTAGATTTGTCGGATCCGATCAGGTTGGAGGTTTTTTTTTTTTTGGATTAATCTCAAGAGGATGGATCATTTTTGACTTGGGAAACATTTAAAACTTGTTTGGAGTGATTTGGTTGAGTATTGAAGTCGTGGTGGCAATTTTGGGTTCCCAAGCTCATTTTTTGACGCCTGATGCTATAGAGTCGAATTAAAATTTTTTTTTTTTGGACAAAATTGTGTTGTAATGGTGATGTGTGTCTTTGATGATATCTTTGAAGATTCTATAATGTCTGTTCGTGTCATTTGCCTTTCTGTCTATCTTCTGGGTGCTTCAGGGCATCTCTTCTAGTAGCTTGCAGCTATGTGATCGTGTGCTCAAGGTGTGACCATGGTAATCTTATAACCAACCTTGTGTTTGTGTGTATCATGGTTGGTTTGCCTGTGTGGCGCTTACATTTTGTGTTATTCGCAGTGGTTAATGACTTTTCTGTTTCAAGATGTTAGAGGAAGAGAGTCGGACTTCCGACCAGACTGTGGGTGACTCGACTAACAAGGGGATGGACACTATTCAAATAGTTGGGTATACATCTCAGCCCCAAATAAGATCTGTGAAGTTTGATGGCAGCAACTATCTCATGTGGTCAAAGTTTGTGTTGATCTATATTCAAGGTAAAGACAAGGAGGAGTACTTAACCTGTGAGATGGTAGTACCCCTTCGGACTAATTCTCGTTATAGGAAGTGAAAGATAGAGAATACAACAATAATGGGCTGGTTAAATTTGATGAAGCCAGAAAATTAGTGACCACTTCTTATTCTTGGAAACAGCCCATCAGATCTGGAATGCCCTTGCCAAGTCGTGTTCCTAAATGAGCCAGATAGCTAAAGTGTATGAGTTGAGATAGTGGATTGCTCAGTTCAAGCAGGGAAATCAGCCTCTTGCTATGTACTATTCTTCTTTAAAGAAAATGTGGGATGAGTTGGACTATTACACTACTTATCGCCCGACCTATGTGAAAGATACCATTGAGTATAAGAAGCATGTTGAAAGTATTCAAATATTTGAATTCTTGGCAAGGTTTAATCCAAAATACGAACAGGTGCGGGTCCTTTTAATTGGGAATGATCCCTTGCCCTCCTTAAATGAGGTTTATGCTCACAATCACAGGGAAAAAAGATGTCAGGGGGAGATGCATGTGACTACCTCATTTGAAAAATCAACTCTAGTCTCTACCTCTACTAGAGGTGGCCGGGGTGGCATTACAGGACATGGCAATGGTGGATAAGTGAATTTCACCCCTGATGATAGAGACTGGCTAAAGTGTGAGCATTGTGGCAGGTTTCACCATACTAAGGACCAGTGTTGGGATTTTCATGGCAAACCAGAAGATCTCCCTCTACGTTCCTCTCCACGAGGTGGATCCAGTACTGGTAGGGGAAGAGGCTGTTTTGGTACTAGTCGCTTTAATGCTCATTTAATTACTACTATGCCACCAGAGACGACTCTCCCACCTCCAACTTCCTTGCCTTCCAATTCTTTAGATGGGGGTTTGTCTAAAGACTAGATTAGGGCACTCCGACGCTTTGTTTATCAACTAGACTATCCTTCTAATGTTCCTTTATCATCGTTTGCATATTCAAGTACATCTGCATCTGCCTTGTTTGCATCTGTCTCTAATCCACAATGCTCCTAGATTATTGATTCATGGGCTCCCATCATATTACTGGTCTGCCATTCTTCTTTTCTTATAAGGTTTCTTTAGGCAAGGACAAGGTCCGAATTGTTGATGGATCCCTTTCATCAATAACAGGACAAGGGGATATTCCTATTACCCCTGATCTATATTTGTCATCTGTGTTACATGTTCCTAAGTTTACTCTTAATTTGTTGTCTATTAACCATATTACAAAAGAGCTTAATTGTTGTATTACTTTTTTCCCATCTCATTGTGTGTTTCAGGACATGGTGACGAAGAGGACAATTGATTTGGGGCATGAAAAGGATGGTATGTACCTTCTGCATTCTAGTTTACCAGTAACTACACTAGCAATAAAGAGGGACACTTCTATTTTTAGATCAGATGAGTTATTCACTTGGCATCGCTGTTTGGGACATTTGTCTTTCTTTGTGTTGAAGATGTTTCCCCAATTTTTTTATTCTAATTCTAATTTCTTTTGTGAACCGTGCCAGTTGGCTAAACATTATAGGACTGTTTATCCTTTTAGTGATAATAACAATAGTGATGTTCCTTTCTCTCTTCTACATTCTGATGTGTGGGGACCTTCCCTTACAAATTCATTATGCATTTGTTACTTGGGTTTACATGTTAAAGAACAAGAGTGACGTGTTTGTAGCCTTTAAATCCTTCCATAGTATGGTTCTTACACAATTTAACACTAAACTTCAAATCCTGAGGTCAGACAATGGTGGTGAATATCTTTCTCGAGAGTTCTCTTCCTTGATACCCTTGGCATTATTCACCAGACTACTTGTTCGGGTAGCTGAATGGAAAAATAGACATTTTGGAGATTTCCTGTGTTATCATGTTTACCATGGATGTGCATAGGACATTTTGGTTTGAGGCCATCCAAACGGTAGCATACCTCATTAATCAGATGCCTTCACGTGTTCTTTCTCAAAAGGTCCCAGTTGAGATCCTGTTTCCTAACTCCATGTTCCCTTTATCAACTAAAGCCTTTGTATGTATTTGTTATATTTATGTGCCTAAATATGATCGCACCAAGTTAAATCTGAAGGCACTTAAATGTGTTTTATGGGCTTGGGTGTGAATTAGAAAGGGTACAAACGTTTCCATCCTCTTACTCGTCATTACTTTGTGTCTCCCGATATAACCTTTTTTAACTCCATTCCTTTCTTTTCTACTCGTGGGACATCTATCCAGGGGGAGCAATTTGCAAGTGAAGAGTCTGACTGTACTTTAGTCCCTATTCCTCTTCTTGTTCCCATTCCGTTGTATCACTTTGATGGCAAAGATAGTAGTGCTGGTAGCAAGGGAGAGTTGCAGGTATATACCCGAAGACATAAACAAAGAGCAGACATGGAGGTGGCACAAGAAAACCTGAAGGAGAAATTGAACTCTCATGATCCACTCCAGGAGTTGCCTTCTGAACTAGACCCTGAAATAGGTAACATTCCTCCTCGTCCTCCATGTCATGATGATTTGGATCTACCCATAGCTCAGAGAAAGGGTGTCAAACTTGTATTCAACACTTTATGTCAAATTTTTTGTCCTATGATTCTTTATCACCTTCGTTTCGTAGTTTATTTGTGGCCTTGTATTCTGTTTTTGTTCCTCGTAGTGTACTTGAAAAGTTAACACAATAAAAATGGAAGGATGCAATGGTTAAAGAAATGAAGGCGTTAAGAAAAAATAATACATGGGAGTTAGTTCCTCTCCCCAAAGGAAAGAGATTGGTGGGGTGCAAATGGGTATTCATAGTTAAATACAAATCGGATGGGTTGGTTGAGAGGTATAAAGCACGCCTTGTTGCTAAAGGGTATACTCAGACATTTAGCATAGACTATCAGGAAACGTTTGCCCCAGTAGAAAAAATGAACTCAGTCAAGGTGCTTATCTTCCTTGCTACAAGTCAAAACTAGCCACTCTTTTAATTTGACGTGAAAAATGCTTTCCTACATGGAGATCTAGAGGAAGAAGTATACATGGCCACTCTACTAGGTTTTTGTATGATGAATGTTGAAGGGAAAGTCTGCAAGCTAAAGAAAGCATTGTATGGTCTGAAGCAATCTTCACGTGCGTGGTTTGAGAGATTTAGATTATCCATGTTGAAATCTGGTTATAAGCAAGCTCAAGCCGATCACACTTTCTTTGTCAAGAGACAAGGTTCTTAAGTGACAACTTTAATAGTGTATGTTGATGACACTTTTGTTATAGGAAATGATGCTACTAAAGTAGCACGATTAAAGGTCGAGTTAGTTAAAGAGTTTGAGATGAAGGACCTTGGTTCTCTTTAATACTTCATTGGGATTAAAGTTGCCAAATCCAAGCAAGGCATCTTTCTATCTCAAAGGAAGTATGTGTTGGATTTGTTAAAAAGTCTGGAATGGAAGGTTGCAAACCTTGTGCCACACCAATTAAGGTGAATTATCGATTAAAAGAAGACAATGAAAAACTCATTGATGCTGGGAGCTTCCAAAGACTGGTGGGTTGCCTTATTTACTTATCTCTTAGTCGCCTAGACATCACATATGCTGTGAATGTTATTAGTCAATTCATGCATGCCCTAACTCAAGATCATATGGAGGTTGCCTACGGGATCCTTAGATATTTTAAGGATTGTCCAAGAATGAGTCTCTTGTACAAGGGACATGGTCATCATTGTATTGAGATCTACATTGATGATGATTGGGCCGGTTCCCTTACAGATCGTAGATCTACATCTGGATATTGCTCTCTTGTTTGAGGGAACTTGGTTACTTGGAGAAGTAAGAAGCAGTCTGTGGTTGCCAAATCCAGTGCTGAAACAGAGTTCAAGTCTATGGCTCATGAAGTTTGCGAATCATTGTGGTTGAAAATGTTGCTATCCAAAGTAGGATTTCAGATTCAGGCACATGTGAGTCTCTATTGTGACAATAAAGCCGTTATCAATATTACCCATGACCCTATGCAACATGATTGAACTAAACATATAGAGGTTGATCGTCACTTTATCAAGGACCATCTCAAGAAAGGCCACATTTGTACTCCCTTTATACAAACTCATGACCAGCTCGCCAACATCTTTACTAAGACCTTGGGTAGACCATAGTTCATGTTTTTAGTGAGCAAGCTGGAAATACTTAATATCTATTTTCCAGTTTGAGGGTATTTATATCATACCATAATATGTATGTAGACTAGTATATTGGTATATAATCTCTTATGAATAAATACTTAATGTATTGGGAGACAGTAGCTCTCATATGATTAACCCCAAATAGTCTTAACATCTTCTTTCTTTCCCCCTTCTTCTTCTCTACTTTTTCTTTTTCTTCTATATTTCGTCCATTATTGAACTTGCAGGTCTTCAAGTGAACCACCATACTTCCAATGCATATGGGTAATGTATGAATATGTGATTGACCGTTTCATCCTCCCGAAGGCATAAATGGCACACATGAGGTAGGAGACACCAACCTTTGTGTCTACGCCGAATCATATCACTTGTGTTAACACATTTATGAGCTACCTCCCAACACAAAGCTTTATAATGAGGAGGACTGTGAGACTTCCAAATAGAACTGAATGGGAAAGGGAATGAAGGAGAGTGCACTAGACAGATTTGAACAAACGATTAGCTTTTGGCGAAAAGAAGAAGAAAAGGTCCCACTTGATGTGAGGGACCATAAACAAGAGTTGGAGGACATGGGATCAATGAAAACTTCGAAAAGGAAGGAAATGAGCAATGAAACCTCCTCAATCTCATGATCTCTCAGGCCTCTACAGAGCCTAAGATCCCATGAAACACTAGAACAAGGGGAGGACAATGAATAGAAGCAGGAGATCGGTAGATATTTTTTAGATGAAATGGAGAAAATCCTTTGGAATTTGGTAGCCAACACCACGTCACCCCACCACTTGTCCTCTCAAAACTTGATCCTTTTGCTGTTGCCTAAATCATATCTTGTATAGGTAATGAACCGTGAATATATCCTGTTAATATTCTTCCATGGGTAAGTGAGTTTCACTCTACCCCTTGATTTGGAATCCCATCCATTGTCGTGTAACCTATATTTAGCTTTTATAACTGATTGCCACATACTGCCATTCTCCTTTGGGAATCTCCAAAGCCACTTTGCTAGTAAAGCATCATTCCTTAGTGATATATTACCCAGTCTCAGATCCCCCATTTCCAGTGGCTTGCGAACCATGTCCCATCTCAGTAAGTGGTCTCTTCTTTTATCCCCTATTTCCCAAAGGAAATCTCTTTGCATTTTCTCAATAAATTAAATCACTCTATTAGAGGCCTTAAAAATAGATAGATAATATGTTGGGAGATTGGATAGTATTGATTTATCAATTCTATTTTGCCGCCCAAAGAAATATAATTTCTTTTCCACGAACTCAATCTTCTTTACATTTTCTGTAGAACAGGCTACCGAGATGACATAACACAAGGATTGCCCCTCAGTGGAAGGCCCAAATATTTTATAGGCCAAGACTCTTGCGCACACCCCAATATACCTGCATAAACTGACAATTCCTCCAATGAGGATGAAAGACACTTACTATCTATCTATCGATTCATAATGTCCATTTGTTGATTCATTATGTCCATATGCTATTCTCCATATTCAGAAGGGGACATGAGGATGAAAGATACTTACTATCCATCTGTCGATTCATAATGTTTCTCCCAATTTGCAAGCACCTAGCCGATATCATTTCCGACACCCTTTCAACCATTGACTCCATGACCGAGTTCAATAAGGCTTCCGGTAGATCAGGAGACCTACCTTTACTCCTATCAGTTTGCCTCAAGGTCATACTAGTCTCCTGCATAGACTTATGAATATGGAATGGAGTAGAAGACGGGAGGAAACATAGAATCACTAGGGTATGCACAAGGGAAGGACATTTTAGAAGAACAAGGAGAGTAATAGTTTGAAGAAAAACAAGGGGAATGGTTCGAAGTACCTGGAGATATTGCATTCGAAGGATCATGTGGAGTGTCAGCTGCACTGGGCCAAAGCTCTCTAGGGTGACTCACAACCTGTGTGCACACAAGGAATGATTCACTGTCTACAACAGAGTTGTCCACAACCAATTGAAGATGCCGATTTTGCTTGGCAGTCTCTATCACAATTTCAGGCATGCAATCCAATAACGACTTTGCACCATCAAACGAAGATGGAGAATGAGGAGTAACACTTGGTTAAAGGAAACCAAGTTTAGTTGGCCTTTTGCACCAATCATTTCATCTAATCTTTCGGTCCTACGGGAACAATGCATGCTACCAATACCGGAAGAAGAAGAAGATTTCGACTCGGAATACCCCTCCTCCGAATCAAAATACCATAATTTCTGGTTTTCTTGGAAAACTTTCAACCCAACCACTCAAGATTGCTACTACAAGCAAGGTTCATTGACTTAATTTTTTACTTGACTCAAATATCTCAGGACTCAACTTAACTTGGGAGTCATTGGAGTAAACTTGGGGAGTCATGAAATTTTTATTTTTATTTAAAAATAAAAATAAGCTTTTAAAAATATCTAAAAAATTACATTATAGTATTTTGGTTCAAATATTTTCCCATTTTCTTGATAAATATTAATATTTTGTGTATCATTACTTGAAATTCCAAAAAATAATTATACTAAGTACTAATAATAGTGTAAGACTATAGCAAGGTCAACGTAACTAATTGTAAACTTTGAAGTCCAAAATAAAGTAAAAGTATAACTATTGGTATTAATATATTGAAAAACCAAAGTACATCTTTTCAACATGAGCATAAAAACAAAGTACCATCCAATCTCCAAAGTCCACGTTTATATGGTTAGAAGTTCAAGTTTAAAGTCAAATCTTCTTACCACTTTAGCCTTATATTATTCTAAGTTCTTTACTCTCTTTCTGCTAGGGTTTTGAATGTCTTTGAGAGCTCATTTATTGGAGACTATAGAAAAGAAACCTCAAGCCCCAAAAATTAGAGTTTCTTGTTGTATTCCAACTTTGTTTTAGGTCATTTTAAGGTTTGCAAGACTCGGCTGAGTCACATGAATTTGTCCGAGTCAAATGAGTCTACCGAGTTAGCAACTTGACTCAATGAGTCGGGTATAGTTCGGGGAATTTGTCCGAGTCAAATGAGTCTACCGAGTTAGCAACTTGACTCAATGAGTCGGGTATAGTTCGGAGTCAACAGCATGGCTCGACTCCTGAAGCTTAGGAGTGGAGTCAACTCGGGAGTGTAAGGAGTCAACTCGGGGAATCGGCAAACTATGACTGTAGACCCTTTCTCGACATTTCCTACCCTGTGGCCATACAAGAACTGACCTGAGCTAATTCTTTTATGGAACCCTGCCCTGTGGATACAAAACAGACCTGAATTCCTCTATTTCTTCATTAATCCCTGTGGCCAGTTTCTTGAATTTCTCTTTGACTTGTGTGATACCCATGGATTGTTGAAGTCTGTGAATTGCTGAATCATATATATGTTCTGATCTTTAATTTTCTGCTTAGGTATTCACTGCTGGTCAATCCTAGCACCCCTTTTCTGAGTTCTGTTATAATTCTGGTTGTTGGATTCACTGGAACAGCACTTTGAGTTTCTCTAATTTCACCTAGCTACCTTCCTCCGTTTCTTCTAAACATTTGGGGGTTCTTTCTTCACTCAAGGGTGTATCAACCTGTATAATTTCAGTGCATTCGGTAAAGTACTTGGGGCATTTTTTTGTTTTGTATTCTGCTGCCTAGAATTTCCAGGTCTGTCTTGCCCTAGTTTGAGTACCCTTAGGTGTTCCCATCTTCTTTGTTAGTACTTTGTGGGTCCATAACCCACAGGTTAACAACACCCTTAGGCTGTCCTGTGTCATATATGCTCTTCAAGCTACAGGAAATAAAGTTACAGTAGCTATCTGAACATTTTCTCCACCATAACTAACATGATTGGAGGAAGACATAGTAGAAATACCAGTCATATGATCTAAAGCTCTTGAATCAATTATCCAAGAGTGACTGGGTGGAGCAACTGTGGCACCAAGAGTAGGTGACTATCGGCTTGAGCAAAAGATGTATTTGTGGATGTAGTAGTTGAAGGCTCAAGCTGTGCCACGAAACGGCGGAGACTACATCTCGTGTCAAAATGACTCCCTTCTTAGCTCTACTACTACTAGAACTCTCAACTAGAGTAGAAGGATCTAACTGAGCAGAAGCATGAAGTACCCTAGCAGAAGAGGCTGAATGTGCATTAGATCGACCTCCTCCACCAAAACAAGATCCACTGCCACAATTGCCACCTTCTACTCCTCTCTGTGGACGTCCATGGAGATCCTTGCAAGTCTCCTAGTATGGTGTGAGCGACCATGGTGCTCACATCCTAGGAGGTCTCTCATTTGTCACAACACTAGTACGCCCTTTACCACAACCACTAGAACCATGTCTGACTCCTCTCTAAGATGAAGAGATAAAAGAAGATCTCTCAATGTGAGACTATAACATAGCTCACCGGCGTCTTTCCTTTCTATGGAGGTGTGAATAGATCTCTGATAAGGATGGTAGCCTCTCATGACTTAAGAGTTGAAGCCAAACTTGTTCATATTCAAGATTCAATCCAGCTAAAAACTCAAACATGCAATCCTCTTTCACAAAATGGTGGTGTGGCGGAATCTACTAAACATGTAGCTGGAAAGGATCTGTAATAATCTATCTCCCACTAATGATGAAGACTAGAGTTTTAGGAAGCTACAGTCTGCTCTCCTTGTTTCATTTATCATACATGTTGACAAAGCTCAAAGATACGAGCTATTTGACCCACCTCTGAGAACGTGTCATACATTGCATCCCAAATCTCCTTTGCTGTGATTAAAAACAGACATGTACTACTAATTTCAGGTTGCATTGAGTGAGCAGCCATGACATCACCAATGCATTCTCTGACCTCCACTTGGGATAAGTAGGATCATCAGCCTAAGGGGATTTTTTTTCTCCAATAATGTACTCCCATTTATCTTTCCTATAAGAGATAACTTAACGGATTGAGACTAAGGAAGATAGTTTGTAAAATACAAATAGCTTAGTATCATACTTGTGAGCACCATTTCTAACATGAATGGCATTGTGGATCAGGGATAAGGTCATTATCTTCTTCTTTGCAGTACTCTTGATATGGTGAAGAGAGCAGCTATGGATGTCTGGTGCGGACGTAGAAACTCTTGAACTCTCCATATGTGTGGTTATGATGAGTTTTTGAGTATCTTGAGTCTACATATGGATAATATTCAACATCTCCAGGCTGTTGATAAGATGAATAAGGCTAATTGGTCTCTCTTGTTGATATTTGTATGTAGAAGAATCCGATTGCACTTGCCCATAGCTGCCTACAGTTGTATCTGTATGATTGACCATAGCTATTATTTATGCCTTGGTCTTGGACAATTTGGCAGTTAGAGATCCCATAGATCTGGAGAGAGAGAGAGAGAGAGTTAAGTAAAAGAGAAAGAAGGATATGTTTAGTAAGAACATAGTTGAGGATGTGGGGAGCAGTATATGCAAGTGGATGCTACATAATGCCATACAATTTGACGCATTGAAGAGCCTATATTATGAGCCTATGATCGATAAAGTACAGAGGCTAGATTTGGAATTAGATGCTCCACCCCTTACCAGTTGAGCACTACCTACCTAAACAAAGAACTTGATGAATTAAAGTCAATAGATTCAATGCTTGAGGAAGATGTGGCCTAAGAATGGGTGTACAATGAAAACTAGGTGGTTTTTTTATCAATGTCACAATATATTTACTGTCATATAACATACACAGTGCACACAATCGGCCACTCAAAAACAAAGGAATTTATATTTAGAGCCATGAATGAAGTGGTAGATGAGGTGGGGAGGAAAATATTTTCTAGATTGTGACAGACAAGGTGGCAATTAAGGCCATGGTTTAAAAACTTGGAATCGTGACTGGGGTCAGTGACTGATCACAGTTCTAGATTGGTAGGGATCAGTTGATCCAATATGGATTGCCTGGTTCGAATGCAGATCGGTTGATCCTCTACTGATCCATGGTTTAAAAAAGCCTTTAAAAAATATTGGTAAAAAAATTTGATGAACAAACTAGATTCCAAGCATGTTCATTGCATCATATATGTGTAAATAATACCATTACAATGTATATGAGACTAAAAAATTGCTATTATAAAATCATTGAAACATTTGATCAAAACTCTAATATGATCCCAAACCCATTGATTTATATGTCACATTTACTTTAGATTTTTTTTTTTTTTTTGAATTTTGATGAAAATACCTGTTTTTCACAAAGAGTGGGTTTAATCGAAGAACCACCATTTAAATCTTGTTTTTGATGCAATAAATTAGTAGATTTAACATATGAATGTGTTGATCTATTGTTTTATTGCAAAAAGAACAAACAAAAATGGATTTAAGAGTAAAAAACCATGCATTTTTTGGTTTCATGGAAGAACCCTTAAATACTAGACTATAGTTCAAAACCCCTCTTCACCTAAAATTACCTATCAAATATAATAAAATAAAACCCTAAAATCTCCTCTTTCAATCAGCCAAAATACATGTTTTTGATTCACAAAGCTTGTCGAAATCAGTAGCATAGTGAGGTAAGAGGTGGAATCACAAATTTTGTTTTAGAGAAATCGGATTTGGGAGTTGCAGAGAGCAAAAATGGGGCAAGAGGGTGTTTCAGTGATCCTTAGTTGGGATCACCCGATACTGAGTCAGATTGAGCGATCCATCAGGCAGATTGTCCGATCCAACTCGGTATGGGTCGTATCAGCCTATTTGACTGGTCCACACATAAATCGGCTGATCCAACCCCGATCCAAGCCTGGAATTGGCATCAAGGACCTAGGATCCTGACCTGATCCAGCCAATCCCAGGCTGGATCAGCTGATCTTTCGAACCATGCTTTAACTATCAATTTATTAAGCTACTTATATCTGTGTAGTCTCTATATCCCCCAAAATTAAGGAAACTTCTATTTTCTAATGTTTACAATTTTCTAATAATAAGATATGCTACAACCACCATATACTTTTGTTTCAAAACATACAAGTATAATAAAACACAATTTTTATTCTAGTGTTACTGATTTCATATCTAGTATCAGTATCGGTATTGCTTCATGTTGATATGAGTAACTCTAAGCATGTTAAGGTATCCAGGTATCAGAGGCAGATTGATTGCACTTTGATAAACAAAAGTTAAGAAGTCTATGAAAATTGGCCCTTTTTTTTCAGGATTGGAGGGATGGGGGTTGGTGGGAGGGGTTAGCAACAATGGGTTGTTTAGGTCGTATTTTTTGTGTTTTGGTTCAAGACTTTGCCACAAATCCAATTGTGACATATGAGTTTTTAAAGATAGCAACAGCTCATCAAGGGAAATAATCATTTAACATGCCCTCAAAAGTTTGTTGGAGAGCCTTATCAGTTACATGTTTCTACTTTATCTCTTTCCACAAGTTTTCCTATATTATCTGATTAATATGCCCTCCAAAGTTCATTGGAGAACCTTATCAGTTACATGTTTCCACTTTATCTCTTTCCACAAGTTTCCCTATATTATCTGATGAACTATTATTAGCATTGGTGTCTTTTAAATTATGATAATAATGATTTTAACATTCAATATTTTTGGCCACCGAGTTTATTTGTTGCAGACTGGGGAATCGGTTATCAAAGCATTCTAAGTTTTTACACAGTATGCGATCAATGCACACTGATTGTGTACCACCCATGCTTATCTTCGGGCATCAGCTTACCATGATTAGCCAGCATCAAGCAGCTGCAAGAGAATACCTAGAAGCTTACAAATTGCAGCCAGACAGTTCCTTGATAAATCTATGTGCTGGTATGAGATTTTTTCGTGGATTGTGGCTTTTCATCTTCTTGCTTTTGAGCAGTGATGGCTATTCTTTAATTTCTTTTTCTTGTAGGTTCTGCTTTGATCAACTTAGCCCTTGGATTAAGACTTCAAAACAAGCTTCAATGTCTGACACAAGGTTTTGCTTTCCTCTACAACAATTTACGACTTTGTGAAAACAGCCAGGTATGGTTTGTAATTCTGCAAAATACTGTATAAGATGGAAGCTCCCATTTGTGAAATCTGAGTTTCTTTATACCCAATGGACGATTTATATAAATCTTCTATCTAGCCATGCTTAGATGGTCTTTTCCAGAACAAGATAGATCTTCACATATTTCTACTTGTGGCTCTTAGAGTCACAACAGGAGTGTTGTTTATAATTTGGACCCATCATGGTGCACATGCACGTCTTATACCCCAAGCTGTTAGGGATCCACAACCTATTCATATCCTGCCAAGAAACTGAAGTACAGGATGTTTTTTTCTTTTTTTTTGAGAAATAAGGAAATTTTATTAACAGAAAGCCGAGAGCAGGTCAGCATGAGAAATGCCACCCACCAAGGAAACATACTACTGCCGTGAAAAATAAAATAAGATAAAGTCCTCAGCCAAAAAAATGATCTCATCCCGGCTTAGATAAAGGCCTCAGCCAAAAACCTATAAGATATCTTATTGGTTATTTTTCTGATATATGACCATGTCATACACCATTGGTTTCCTGTGTTGATCACAATTTTACTTAGTGAAAACTTGATCTATCCTATGTCTCATGTTTTAAGCTAAATGGATCCGGTCAAATCCATTTAAGAACCCAAACAAGTCTCAATTAGTAGGCAAACCCTAGAGAAAGTAGCTTTGACCCCTCTAACAATGACCTCTAGGCAGGTCTTGTGGGTCCGTTAGCGGTTAGGATTTCCCATTTACCCCCGAGGTTTTCAGCCGAAGCATATGATATTCATCACTTCAGTTCTCTTTTCTTTTATTGAATGGTAAAATTTAGAAGTGCTTATAAGAAATTGTGGGAAGTGTGAGTAATATAAATCCTATAGCTGTAATATTAAATAAGTTTCTGGGATGATGTGCAGGAATCCTTATATAACATTGCTCGAGCATATCATCATGTTGGCCTTGTTACACTAGCCTCATCATATTATGAGAAGGTGCTAGCAATTCATGAGAAGGATTACCCCATCCCAAAGCTTCCTAACGAGGATTTAAGTCTGCCAGAAAATCAAAAGCCGGGTTACTGCAACCTTCGCAGAGAGGCAGCTTACAATTTGCATTTGATTTACAAAAACAGTGGTGCTTTAGATCTTGCTAGGCAGGTCTTGAAAGATCACTGCACTCCTTGAAAATTCTGTTTGCATTCCACATTGGATGATATGGTTCTATTACAAGATTATTTATTTATTTATTTATTGGGGAAAACTTAGAAAGAAAATTGTAGGCTTAAAACCATGGCATATGTACACCTGCCCTGGAAATGATGATCACACAACACTCCTTTTGCAAACTGGCTTTTAGTAAGCTTGATGGGAGCAAGATTGGTAAGGTGCTTCAATAATTCTGTTAATGATGCATATCAGCTCACAACTTCACATCGCTAAAAGCAAATGTTGCATATGTTTCTTACACAGGATCAAGAAAAGCATGTTAATTTCCATGGCAGGTGCAAACAATAGCTTATTACAGGATTAGTATTCCTAATCAGGTTAAAACATATAGGATAAATTTATTGGAACTATTCTGAGATTTCCTGAAGGGAAGTTCCAGTCGGCTTTGATGGCCTGCACAAACTTGGAGACCACAATTCACTAAACTAACCTGTATTATATAGATCACCTACCTTCTGTAGAATTTGGGGCCTTAAAGGGGAGGGGAAGCAGAAGCGAGAAAATGCGTGGTGTGAAGGGTGTAAGGTAATAAGACATGTTATAGAACGAACTGAGTAGATCTCTAGTTGCAGCATCTCTCGGACAGTCTATGGGCCTGATTGATAATTCATGGATAGCACCAATTATGGGGCTAGAACTAACGCATCTAATTTGGAGGCATTAAGCAAACCACGTGTCAGCCTGTGGTGGGGCCATGCATTTGGTCACAGAAAATTTGCTATGAAAACTTCGCATCCTAATAATCACAAATATATATATACATGTGAGAAACGATTATCTTTGAAGAACATAGCATTGGATTCCATATGTAAATATTGGGTTGCTCTTGAAAAGAATTCGTTGCTTATATAATGAAGGTTTTCTTGTTGGATCTCTCTCTCTCTCTCTCTCTCTCTCTCTCTCTCTCTCTCTCTCTCTCTATATATATATATATATATATATATA
>JAOXJP010070365.1:0-15322 GCA_025762735.1 Platanus orientalis
AGCTCCTTCTTCATCTTCTTCTTCTCCCCTCATTATTTTTTGGTTTTTCTTGCTTTCTTTCTTGCTTACCACAGTCTCCCACAATTTCCTTTTAGCATCTTCTTCACCCCAACAACATCCCTAGACCATCTGATCACCTCTCCTTACAGTCCCTTGCTCTCCCATCTATCAAGCCACCTTCCCTACCTTCTTTGTCCCAATCAGTTAACCCTTACCTGCACAAACCAGTAAAAAATTCCAAGAAAACCAATAACCCTTACAAAACCCATTAGCCTTGATCCTATATTCTTCCTGAGACAGCTGGCCACTCTAGGTTACCCTTTTACATCCTTCTTTGAATAAAACTTCATCCCTTACATCATTCCTACCTGCTGCCCTCTCAAATCTTTACAAAAGAACCAAAACCTATTCTTGAAATCCCTAAATCCCCTGCCCAGAAATTTGTCAGCAACCCTTTTGTTGGATTTTTAAAATTTTATAATGGTTTGACCCTCCCCTATCATGCAGCAGACATGGATTAATTATCCATGTAGTTTTGTTTGACCGAAAGTCGAAACCCAATGATACAAACTTTACGGTCATATGAATTTTCTTCCTTCTTTGAATTTTTTTTTTTTAATGAAAGCCTTCTTTCTTATATAAATCCCATATAAGGGCTTGTGTATTATCATCTTTAAGGTTTAGGACAAATTTTTGTTTGAATCTTAAAGAAACCCAATGCTTTGGGCAGCATAAATTTTTTGTTTAGTGTTTTGGGCCTTCTAAGTGTTTGATCGTTTGCCTAAGAGGGATTTTGGCCTTTGTTCTACATCAGTGCCCCTGTTTCACACAGTCTGCCCCACTCGAGTCCAGTGTGAAAATTCCCCAGTATTAGAAAGTTTCTCTAGAAAAAACTTAGTAATTTCTCCAATAGGAATGGTTTTTGAGAGATAAAAATTCTTACAATTTTGGCTTTTGCCCAGAGAGATTGTTGAAACTTTCCTAGTTGACTTTTGGATGTCTCGACTTGGATTTTGACTTGTAGAATTTAGCAATTCTCCTTTCACATAGCTGTTGCATGCTTGCATAGCAGATAATCCCCCCACAAATGATTTAGAACTCTTAAAAAAAAGAAGGAAAAGTTGCTTCACAGGTACTGAAATTAAAAAATGTCAAAACCAGTGCTGTAAAAAACTAATAAATTACAATAAATCTATTCTAGAAGAGTTTTATCTTAATACAACTAAGGGACTGAAGTTTCTTTAAGCCACGACTTTTTCTCTTAAAGGAAGCAATGGAATTGCTTCAATGCTTAATGATGCTTTGCTAGCTCCCTCCCATTGTCAAATCAAGAACTGGGAATGTATTTGAGTGGAGAAGGATGGTGCCAATCAAGCTACTAAATGATGGTATAGATCATAGTTGCAAGGAAGCTTGGTACAAGGTGGGAAGCTCTGCAAAGCTCGTTTGGGAAGCTAATTCTATTCCGCTTCCCCAAGTAATGGGAAACACGCTTCCCATATGTGGGAAACTTGGAAAGCTCGGTGAAGCAAGTGAAAGCTGCTTAGGGAAACGAGTGAAAGCCTCTGGAGAAGTGAGTAGAAACGTCTAAAGAATTGACTAAGAAGCGATACAAGAAACAATGTTGTATTTTATTTAATGTAAATTTTATGCTGTCAGCATTAAATAAAATATTATCTATGAGATTTAGTAATGATTTTGTAGGAAAAAAAAAGATTTATAATTGAATTTATTATTAATATTATTTTACTCCA
Source organism: Platanus orientalis (assembly GCA_025762735.1). Taxonomy (NCBI): domain Eukaryota; kingdom Viridiplantae; phylum Streptophyta; class Magnoliopsida; order Proteales; family Platanaceae; genus Platanus; species Platanus orientalis. The sequence goes on from JAOXJP010070365.1 coordinate 1,755, forward strand.
ATCCAATAAAAAAGATTAAAATCCAATGGTTTTCATACGATGTCTTCCATAGTTTGACTCTAAGATGTAAGTTATTCACAAAAAAATCTTATGTATGGTAAAATCTAAGGTAAGCCATACTAGTAACAAATGGTTTGTTTATTGATTTATGTGTCATGTATCTTTATACTTACATAGTATAGATTTTAGGTTTTTTGTACTTTCTTTAAGTTTATTCACTTTATTGTATTGTAGTTGAAATTATTGATTATAATTTATAGTTATTTTATTATCGTTTTTCGCTTCTCATTTCTGAAGAATTTATTGAGCCTCGCTTCCTGCTTCTCGCTTTTGCATTGTTTCCACTTTCGCTTCTCGCTTTGGTAACTATGGTATAGATAGATGGCAAAGAAAGCATGGTCAACGATCACAGGAGATAATCAGCGATGCGATGGTGGCGATGCTTGAAAAGCCAATGACCAATTTTTAAAAATTTCAAAAAATTCAAAATTCAAATCACAATGAGCAGGATATGTGGTTGCAAAGGTTGGGTGTAGGGGGGAGTACGGTTTTCCCCAAAAAAAGGGTTTTCCATCTGAGCAAGTAAGGGGGAGGCAGTTGGAAGATAGGGGAAGAAAGGGAAAGAGAGATTTCGGTTCTGATAAGGATTAAAATATATGGGTCAAATGCTGGTTGAGCCAAAGTGTATTTACTGGTCTATGGCTTATGAAAGAAGAAGGTAGTCTATTGGTCTGGTTCAACATGATGGACGCAAAACCCAGAAGGATGGGTCCTGACATTGATTTAGACAACAATATATTGATGCCATAACATATAAGGGCCTGGCCCAGCAATTGAGTTATAAAAGAAAAGCTCAAGTTGAGAGGTCCAGGCCCAAAACACAACCAAACCCAAGAGGCTCACAGGAGCTTCCTAAAAAAGATGGGAGGAGTTCAGTTGAAGATTGTCCGATGAAAGGGGCTGAAGGGATTCAACTGAGATGATGGAAATGGGGGAGGAAACATGAAATGGAGAAGAGAAGCCGTAGTTGATGTGAGCAAAGGCACACAAAGGGGTCTATAGAGCAGAAAAAGGGAATCTGGCTGATAAAAGATGCAGTCAAGTTAGAGGGAAGAGATCAAGATCACAGGGGAAGAGGAATTGTCATATAGGAGGGGAGATGGCGGGAACAACAGATTGATTCAATTTCACCAGTCGTGGGAAAGGGAAAGGAAGTTATGATAAAGCAATTTCAATCATATGAAGATTCTTCTGATGATGGTGAAAACAAGAGTTGTGATGGTTCAGGGTGTTCGATATCAGCATGGAACGAAAGGCAGAAAGGTGATACTCAACAGAGGTCCAATTGTTCCCTAGACTTGTGATGACCTCCAAGTGAGTGGTAAGATGAGATGGGGGGATAGGGTTGACGTATATAATGGGGAAGAAGTTTTGGGGGTTACTGAAATTAAAGAGGCCATGATTGTTGTGGTACATGTAGGGGTGGAGCCCCCCGCCTCAAATTTCAAAAAAAAAAAAAACAACCAAGAAAATGTTCTGTGATGACAAAGTGTTTGTAGTGTTTATGGTGAATTATAAGCTGACACATGTTGTGTTGGGGTTAAAAAAAAGTATTCAGGTGTAAAAAACAAAGACTCCAAATTCAAAAACACATCAAGTGTCAATTAATGGCATGCATACATTGGTTTGTGTCAACTTTGAAAAAGCACCTAATAGGCTAGAGTAAGAAGTATGGTCGCCTTGAAAGACCACGTTAACCAGATTTGCTCAAGTGGTTAGAGAGAAGTTTACGAAAACGTATGGTCATAAATTGAAATTTTCTTTTCTTTTTATTTTGTAGAAGAGAGGAAACGTATTAACAAAAGAGATTATTACCAAAAAAAACAAAAGATTGAAGCTTTAAAAAAAAACCTAGTAAATATTATGTGAAGAAAAAGTCTTTGTTGTGTATATGATGAATTATATAAGCTTACACGTGTTGTGTTGGGGCTTGGGTAAAATCGTCCAAAAAAATGTTCAATTGAAAAATAAAAAATATATTTTTCTCTCCTCTAAGCTAATGTTTCTCTCAATCATGTAGCTATAATCTCTTCTTTTTCCTTTTATTTGATTTTTTTTTTTTTAAGAATGATTGTCTATGTTGATGTTCTGTCTAGGACCATGGACATGAAACGTGGAGAAAATGGGTGGGAATTTGAAATTTCTTCTAACCCACCCAAATTTCTCCTCATTATCTTCTATGTGTCGTCCCCACGATCCTAGACACCAAAACCCTAGACAAAATATTTGCTTCCTTCTCTTCATTAACAGAAGTCTAGTTGCTTCCCTTGTCTAACACATAAATGCAACCTAAATCCATGGTAAAACTTATCAGATTGGACGCGAAAATAAAATAAAAGACCAAGGAGAATCAGAAATCTAAATGCATCAGCTCTCTGATAATGGATTAAAATGTTGATCGATCTTATGAATAATCATGGAGAAACATTATTGTTATATTTGAATATGATAAGGGGAAGAAACAGAAGATTTAAAATGAGATTTAAAATGGAAACTATTTATTACATGGTGATAGACAAAGGGTTCACACCATCTCTAGTCTAAATGGAGAGGTAACACGCTAGTTTCTGCCAATGAAGTAATACTATTTGACAAAGGGTGTATTAATAAGTACAAATGTATATATTTATTGTGCATTTACAGTAATACCCACCTATAACCCATATTTTTCGGTCAATACAATTTTGAATAATCTCCAGTTTGAATGAACAAATCTCACACCACTACCAAGGCCTAACAAAGGTGTTTAGGTTGATACATATGGGCAAAGGAGTGTATTATAGTAAATAAGTAGTATTTATTACAATGTACCCTTTTTCAAGCATTGGTCACGTCCTGAGCAGAGATTGATGTGGTATTTGCCCAGTCAGGCTAGAGATGATGTGAACTCGGTCTATACATCCTTTGTCATGCATCATGTCATCTACTGATTGGTATCGGTGTGATATGCACTAGTTGGTACTGGCCTGATATCAGTCCATTCAAACTAGAGATGATTCAAACCCATGGACGAGGGCTGATCCTCTATGTGGGACATAGAAGTAGGCATGGCAATTCGTGTTGATGGGTTGGGTGTCATGTTGAGTTAAGGGTATACAATTATATGGGTTAACCCGAACATGGCCCATTTATTAAGAGGAAGGATTTTGTTTGCCTCCCTTACGAACACTTAGGTTTGTTGGGTGTCAGGGGGTGGACACATTAGTGCCGAAATGTGATAAGTGACCCCCAACAAACCTAAGTTTTCGTAAGAGAGGCGGACCTCGTCGAAGACAATTACCACTATATTGGATATGGATTTTTAGTGGAAAATTATTTTTGTAAACAAATGGTACACAGTTGTAACTTTTTAACGAGCATTGTTGCATTGAGTAAATGATATACACTTTTGTATTTTTATACATTTTTTAACTAAATTTTTTTACTTGTTCCCCTACCAGAAAATCCTGGCTCCACCCCTGCGTACATGGGTGATGACAATGGTGTGTTATGGGGGGTGAATCGGAGGTAGAGCCATGGTATCAAATGTCTGGAAATGTCTTATATGTCCCTCGACATATGTCCATGTCTACCAGGACTGCCACAATATATTCCTATACCAATACGAAACATTAAGTACATTATAAAAATTCATTTTTCAGTCAACATGATGTACCATGTTGACATGTTGAGCGAATATTCCCCTTTCGTAGAGTATAATTGCCTAATGTCAACATTGTGTTATGATAAAAAGTTATATAAAAAAAACGATTGCTGAAGAGGGTGAGTTTGGTGGAAGGAAAGTGGCAAATTAATGTTAATGCTGAGGGTGTGAAGGATAGATTGATTCAAATGTAGGCTTGCCTGGTGGGGAAAGTGGAAGGAGAAAAAACAAACATCACTTGGTTGGAGCAATGGGGGAAGAAAGCGTGGAATGTTACTGGAGAATTGAAAATTAAACGACTCATGAATGATTTGCTTCTAATTTCACTTCCATTGGTGAAGGAAGCGACTAGGGTGTGGTGAGAGGGGTTGCAAGATTAGGGACCAGGATGCCTACTGTTGGATCGATGGCATCCAAAAGCTAGGTGTGGAGGGTTTATGAAACCTTTGGCTTGGAGATGGGTGTCGGTTTTCGGGATCCCTGCCCACTTATGGAGGAAATTTAGTTTCCAAGCTATCGACGACTCTTGTGGGGGTTCTTAAATTTTGAATTTGTGGATGCTTAGTCCTTCAAAATGGTAAAAATATTGGTGGTAAAGGTCGTGTAGTTTCCTTCCTCCTTGTGTATTTTGAATGGTACTTGGGAATTCAGGGTGGCCTTATGGGCTGAAGAGCTGTCGAAAATCCAGCTTGTCAAAAGTGAAGGGGTGACCACCGAGATGGATTTTGCATTGGAACCTGAGGAAAGAGGGTATGGTAGGGGTGCCGGTAAAGGGAATAAGCCCCACCGGCAGCGGCAAGGGGGGTGTGAGGCTGGCCAATACTCGAATTTGAATTCAAAATTTGAAAAGTATGAGGAGTCGGGATATGTTGTGTTAGGGGAAGGGGGCTCACGTCTAATGAGGGTTGAGGATCGGGGAAGAAGGTACGAAGGTTTTGTGCGGATGAAGAAAAGGGCAGGAGGAGGGGTGGAGAGTAAGGGAAAGGGCAAACCAATTGGATCCAATTTAAGGGTGTCCAGGCCCAGTAAGTTGGACCAGCCTACGTCTAGGGCCTTTGGGCCTTGACCTGTTAAAGGGCAGGTTGGGCGAAATGGCGAGAAGCTCCAGCAAGAGGAGAGGCCCATTAGGAGGTCTCCAGTTGGGCAGAGGGCTTCCTATAAAGCCCATTATGAGCATAGGCCTTTTATTAGACATCCTAGTCGGACGCCATCTATTATCAAACACCACATAGGGCGAAGAAGATCTAGGATGGAGTTGCGGTAGGGAATCGAAATGTTTGTGTGAAGGGAGATGGTAAAGAAAAAACTTGTCAGGGTGGGATCGTGATCAAGGAGGGGCTGCTCTGAAAAAGCAAAGGTCTAGTGCTCATGTTGACTGGAGTAAAGGAAAAGGGAAAGCAGAAATGATGGTGGACAACTTATTGGAGGAGAGCTTGTCGTCTTCATGGGACTCACAAAGAAGGGGTGATTCTGGCTGCTCTAAACCTAGGTGGTCTAATGAGAAGGGGATTCACATGAAGGACAATGGGGATTGGTTCGACTGTCTCAGAAACCATCTAAGCTGGGGTGAGAGGGCCTCAATGTTGGAGGAGGAAGGTATTTCTTTCGTTTTGGATTTGGATATGGGGAGCTCCATTATCCCAGTTAACGAAGGGGCTACCAGAGGTGTGGGCCCATGCTATGATGAGGATATGTTGACGGAGGAGGGTACACGTAGGCTTTTATCGCCCCCAATTTCTTCAGAGTGGATTATTGCCAAAGTTAAGGAGGTAAGTTGAAAAACTGGAATATCATTCGCTGGTATGGAGGATCAGGTGGAGGCTTTGTTTAGGGAGATTGAACAAAGGCGATGTGCTAGCCCTGCTCCGTGTCGGCCTTCCAGGAGAGCAAGAAAATCTCGGGGCTATAGCAGTGAATTACGAAATTTGGTCTCTTCCATTAATTATGATGGGGGATCTGATAGTGGAGGCAGGGGAAGAAAGCTGCAGTGAGATAGGAAGGGAGGCAGAGGGGGAAATTAAGACATCGTTGTTTATGATGACTTTGAACAGCCTGTTGTGGAATATTAGGGGTCTAGGGGGTCGAGGGAAGAAGGAATGTGTGAAGGAAGTGTGCAAGAAATAAAAAGTAGATATTTTGATGTTGTAGGAAACTAAACTAAGTACCTTGAGTGTGATGGAGGGAACTAAGCTGTGGGGCTGTCAGAGGTTCAAATTATGTTAGAAGAATGCTATCAGGAGCGCAGGAGAGATTTTGGTGGCATGGAATCAGTCCTTTATGTCGGTGGTTAATGCAAATATTGGAGATTATTTTGTTTCCATTAGGTTCATCTCCATTGAAGATTCGTTTGAATGGATCTATACGGGGGTCTGTGGTCCGACCGATCAAGCATGTAGAGTTCACCTTTGGGCTGAGCTTTCCAGTATAAAAAATGCTTGGAACTTGCCATGGTGCATCGAGGGGGATTTCAATATCTTCCATTATTCGGAGGAGAAGTGAGGGGGGGGTGCAGGCTGAATTCCCACATGAGGAGGTTCTCTGTTATCATCCAATCTCATTATCTCATTGATCTCCCACTGGAAGGTGCATCTTTTATGTGGTCGAACAACCAAGAGGCGTTGGCTATGTCCAGATTGGATCGTTTTCTCATTTGTCCAGTTTGTGATAACCATTTTCCCCAGGTTCGACAGTTGGCCCTTCCGAACCCATCTTTTGATCATATTCCCATCCTCCTCAAGCATGAAGCTTTTGTTAAAGGCCCATACCCCTTTTGGTTCGAGTTGATGTGATTGAAGTTTCTTGGCTTCAAAGATAAGGTGAGGAGTAGGTGGAAATCCTTTTGTTTTCCAGGTATTGCTAGTTTTGTTTTTGGTTAGAAACTCAGGGCTCTGAAGGAAGCATTGAAGATTTGGAATATTTGTGAATTTGGGAAGGTTGAGTCTCGGAAAAGTGACTACTTGAAGATCATCCAAGAGCTAGCGAGGAAAGAGCAACAGTTTGGCTTAAACCAGAATGAGAAAGAATTAAGGGACAGGAAGAAAAAGGAGTATATTGAGTGGATGTGTATGGAGGAAATTAGTTGGAGACAAAAATCAAGGGTCAATTGGCTGTGGAAGGGTGACAACAACAAGGCTTTCTTTCACAAAATGACCAACTGGTGCTCCAAATCTAAGTATATCGAGAAGCTTTGGGTGGATGGGTAATGGCTTGAGGATAAGAGAAGTCTTGCGTGGTACATTGAAACTTATTATCAGAATCTGTTGAAGGAAGCTCATAGAGTGCGGCCGAAGTTGGATGGGATTTTATTCAAAAGAATATCGGCAGATAATCAAGAGTGGTTTGAACTCCCATTCTAGGCGGAGGAAGTGGTTGATGCTATCAAGTACTGTCGGGAGGATAAAGCCTTGGGTCCTGATGGGTTCCCGCTGAGCTTTTATGCTGAGTTTTGGTATGTGATTGGGGAGAACATGATGGAGGTAATGCATGAGTTCCATGAGAATGTTTCTTGGTGTCGCAGTTTGGGTGTCACCTTCATCACTCTGATTCTTAAGAAGGCTAGTGATGAGGACATTGGGTTCAAGAGTTCCAGGTCTATCAAAGGCAGCGCAAAAGGGTTGCGCCCATTTTATGGTTCCATTAAATTGCTATTTTATTTTTTTATGTCTTTTATTTTCATGTCACATGTAGTGAGGGTGTTTTAGTCATTTAGAGATGTTTAGGGGTGAGTTTGTAATTATTTTAAAGTTGAGAGTGTGTTTTTTTAATTAGGGAGATTTTGGAGTTTCTATTTTGTAAACAGCCCTAGTCGTGGAACTCTTTGTAAAAGCCCACGACTAGGCTTTAATTGGGGGATGAAGAATTTGAATAAAAGTTAGTATTGTTCCACCATGGCTTCTCCTTCTTCCTCTCTTATCTGCTGTAGGTTGAAGAAACCCAAAACCCTTGAATGTATCTAGGCTCTCCCCTACTTTAATGCTAGTGGTGGAGGTCACTCCCTTCCCCTTACGTTAAAGGTTTCTCCCTCTTCTTCCTTTTCTACTTTTCCTTTTATTTATACCCTGTTTTGGATACTTTACTGTGCTGAATTTTATTGAACCTCAAGAAACTCAACAGGAGATCATCAACTTCAAAGTTTTTAAACAAACAAGCATCCTTGGGACTGTAGAAGAGATACACAATCACAATAGGAGACATCTTCATCAATTAAAGTGACTATTTTTGAAGTTTATGTAGGTTGAACCTGTTACAGGAGTGAATAGGTTTGCAAAGGAGTCAATACGAGATTGACTAGTGCTCCTTGAATTTAGGGATTGAGGATTTGATACTTTCCCTGATTGTTAGGAACCCATAGGTGATCCAAGAGTTGGTGGGACCCATCCCTAGGGCCCACACTTGATCGAGTTACAATCAGGTTTATTCCTAAGATGCGTGAAAGCCTGGGTTTTGGGGCTTCACATGAGATCAAATCCACACTCCTATTTCTTAGGAGTTTGACTAAGAGATTTTGACAGGGTTTTCTACACCCTAGGGCGACTTTATAGCAGCTGAGAGCAATCCCAAATCTGTTGGGATCTCCATGCATCACATGGATAAAGAAAAAGCTGGCAGTAATGCTCCTAGAAGACTTGAAGATTTTTGCCACTTCAAATCTCTCTTATTTGATTAGTTTGGGCATGGTATCATCTCCAATCATCCCCTAGAAGTCTCATACAGAGGATTGGTAGCATATATAAGGTATTTATGTGCCTCCTTAATTGTCTCTTTTGAACCCTATGGTGGTTGTTCTTGGTTGCTATGTGATTTTGGTAATGGCTGATGGGGTTTCTGTTCAAGGCAAAAAATTCCCTGTTTGAACATGATATTTGTCATCATTACGCCTTTCTAATCATTACCTATTTGATTCCCTAATAGTTTCCTCTTACCCCTATTGTCTCCCTTACTTTCCTCTTGTTTTTTTTTTTTATCAGTTTTAGACACTTTATTATGTTTTGAATTTTTGGATAACAACCTAACATTTTTATAATCTCTAAGTTAATCAATATTTCAATCATATTGTTTAGATTTAATATTGTCTATTTCTTTTTACTCCCTAATTCTTAACGTGCATATTGAATTAAATTTAAGAATCACTTGAACTAGTGTGTGAATGTGTAAGTAGGAATCTTGTTCATCTTTCTTTATTACGATGTCAATTTTATTCCTATCTCTTATGCACACACACACTAACTTACATGCATGGTGCATCAGCTAGTGCCTCAGAAATCAAGTATTTCAGGCCTATCAGTTTGGTGGGCAGCATGTACAAGCTAGTGGCAAAGGTGGTAGCTAGTCCGCAGGTTGGAGGCGGTTTTGGGAGAGGTTATCTCGGATTGCCAATGCACTTTCGTTAAGGGCAAGCAGATTATGGATTGCTCCTTGATAGTGAATGAATTGGTGAATGGGAAGATTAAGAAAAATGAAGTTGGGGTTTTATGTCAATTGGACATAGAAAAAGTGTAAAACTATGTTTGCTGAGATTTTTTGGATAGTGTGTTAAGAAGCATGGGTTTTGGTAGGAAATGGAGGAATTGGATAAAAGTCTGTGTTTTGTCGGCATGTTTTTCAATCCTGTTAATTGAATTGTCAGAAGGCTTCTTTAAATGCAGTCAGGGTCTACGTCAGGGTGATCTTCTCTCTCCGTTCCTCTTTATTTTGGTTTCTGAAGCACTTACTAGATTGGTCCTAAAAGCAGGTGAGTTGGGCTTGATGGATGGTTGGCAGGTCTCTCCCAGTGGTCCCAAATTATTAATTCTTCAATTTGTGGATGACACCCTCCTCTTTTTAAAGCTGAGGAAGAGCAGGCACGAGTGCTTCATTGTATTCTTTTGCCTTTTGAAGCTGCTTCGGGTCTTAAAGTCAATTTTGGGAAAAGCTCTTTAGTGGGTGTAGGGTCTTGCCCTCATTTGGAGCGGATGGCCGGTATATTGGGATGCAAGGTGGATTTGCTTCCTTTAGTGTATCTGAGCCTTCCCTTGGGGACCAAATATAAATCTAAAGAAATTTGGTCTTTGTTGATTGAGAAGTTTGAGAGGAGGTTGGCGGCTTGGAAAAGTCTTTATTTGTCGAAAGGAGGGAAACTCACTATGCTGAAGAGTGTTTTATCCAACCTTTCGGTGTACTTGTTTTCCTTATTTTCTCTGCCTTCTTTGGTGATGGAGAGATTGGAGCAGATCTAACGCAATTTCCTTTGGGATTCATTTGAAGGGGAGAAAAAAATTCATTTGATGGGTTGGGATATGGTCTACAGGCTGATGAGTCAAGGGGGTTTAGGTATTCGCTCAATTAAGAAGTTAAACAGGGTCTTGCTTGGAAAATGGCTTTAGAGGTTCTTTATTGAGAGGGATAGCTTATGGCGTAGAGTCATTGCTGCCAAATATGGTTCCCGTGAGATGGACTGGGACAGCAACATGCCAAGAAGGGCTTATGGTACCGGGGTTTAGAAAGGCATCTCCAAAGTCTCTGATGAGTTTGGGAGCTTGGTGGGTCTTAAAGTGGGTAAAGGGGGTCAGGTGCGGTTCTGGAAGGATATTTGGTGTGGAGAGATAAGTTTGATGGAGGCGTTTCGCTTTATATATCATCTAGCAAGTATAAAAGAGGGCTCAGTCCAGCAACGCTATGTTTTAACCAATGATTGTGTTAGTTGGCATCTCCACCTTAGGAGAAATCTGAATGACTGGGAGATTAAGGAAGTTAGCAGTCTTACGGGAGTGCTTGATGGCCAAAAGCTTCTCTTTGGGGAGGAGGACCAACGAGTGTGGCGGGGTGACAAAAGTGTTCTCTTTTCTGTTTCATCATTCTACGAAGCAATGATTACTAATGTCCACCGAAGTTGCTCTGATAATTTTTTATGGAAATCTAAAGTCCCATTTAACGTGGCATTTTTTATGTGGGTGTTATTCCATGGAAGGCCGCCTACTCAAGATTTTCTTAAGACTAGAGGGATGCCATTTGTTAGCCGATGTTGTCTCTGTCTCCAAGATGGGGAATCGTGTGGTCATCTATTTTTGCATTGCCCTTTCTCTTTTAAGGTGTGGGGCCAGTGTCTGCAGTGTTTTAAGAGGTGTTGGATGTCCTTCCTCCATGCATGCGTTAATTTGGGAGTGGAGCCTTGCCAAAGGGATTGGGCTGTTTGAGAGAGGCCGTGTTATTTGGAGGTGGCTGTCCTTTGCCATGTGTTGGTGCCTCTGGTAGGAGAGAACTAGGCACATTTTTTATGATCGGTGCAAGGACGATGTCGCCCTTTCTAATGATATCTTTTCTCTCTTGTTCTCCTGGTCATCTATTCATCCCTCTTTCTATAACATCATGTTTCAAGATTGTGTGTTTAAATGGGAGTCCATTATTTTCGGGCCTTTTAAAGGCCATATACTTCTCATGCATTGCCTTTGTTTAGGCTTCTTTTTTGGTTAATATATTACCTTATTTATCAAAAAAAAAAAAAAAGTTTCCAGCTCAAGAATAGATGTTTTATCATGGAGGCTTTGGAGGTATGGGGCTGTAGAAATTGGGGTCATGTCCATAATGTAGTCGTTAATAGGGCTGGGGCTAATCTTATTGTCTGGAATAAGGATGTAGTAGAAGTGTCCAGCTTGGGAATAAATGTTTTATCAGTGTCTCTGTGTCTCTGTGTTGCAAGTCAGTGGCAGATTCTTTCGAATCGGTGTTTTCTGGGATATATGGCTCAAATGATTAGGCCATTATACATGTTATGTGGGAACAGCTCAAGGAGGTACATGTTCAATGGCCTTGACCATGGTGCCTTGGTGATGAATTTACCATGGTGTGATTCCTATTTGAAGAGAAAGGTACGCTTGTCCTAAACTCCCAAATGTGTGCTTTTTCTAATTTATTGCCTTTATGGACCTGGTTGATTTTTCTTTAGTGGGAGCAGAATACACATGGTCTAACAAGCAAGATTTCCTGGCTATGAGTAGAGAGACAGGTTCCTGGTATCGACTGAATGGGAAGAGCATTTTAGCCAACTACACTAGGTTACACTCTTCTACCCAGCCTCAGATCACATGCCCATTTTGCTGAAAACTACGGACCCATTTGGCTGAAAACTACGGAAGATATAAAGGGACCACGTTCCATCCGGTTTGAGATTCCGTTTGTTTGGAGATGATGTGGTTGGAGGTGGAGGGTTTTCGGGACAAAATATGTAGCTGGTGGGATTCTTTTCATTTCCAAGGGTCAGCTAGTTGTGTTTTGGCTCAGAAACTGAAAGCTTTGAAGATGGAAATTAAAAAAAAAAAAGGAACAAGCAAGAGTTAAAAAGAGTTGAGAGAAAGAAGAAATGACTACGAAAGATAGAGGAGATAAAAAAGAACAAAGCAACACAATCTTAGGGCAAGAAAAAGCTAGTAGGGAGATGGAGAGAAAGGAATACTTATGTTGGGCAAAAATGAAGGAGATATGTTGGAGGCAGAAATCCTGTATTCAATGGCTGTATATTGGGGATAATAATACAAAATTTTCCACAAGATGGCAAGCATCAGATCCTGGGTGAATGAAAAAAAAAAAGAGAGGCCACATTTGGATGGGATATCTTACCAAACTATTCCTTTGGAAAAGAAGGAATGGTTGGAAAAGCCTTTTGATTGCAAGAAGGGAAGCACTAAAGAGCCTTAAAGATGAGAAGGCACTGTGTCAATGAAATTCTTCAAAGAATTTTGGGGGACGCTTGGCAAAGATATTATGAAAGCAAAGGAAGAATTCAATCATAATGCCAGCTTTATGCAGAAGTTTGAATGCTTCTTTTATCACACTCATTCCCAAGAAGAAAGGTGCTATACAACTACAAGACTATAGACCGATTAGCTTGCCGGGAGTTTGGAAGCGGTAATGTGCTATATTATTTCTCCATCCCAGGGAGCTTTCATAAAGGGTAGTCTGTTATTTGATTGTGTATTAATGGCAAATGAATGTATTGACTCATGGATGAGACATAAGGTGGAAGGAGTGGTATGCTAGATAGATATGGAAAAAGCATATGATCTTGTTAACTGGGAATGCTTGGATTATATCATGTCAAGGATGGGCTTTGGCTGGAAATGGAGGAGTTGGATTAAGGTATGTGTTTCCACTATGTCATATTCAATTATGGTGAGTGGTTCATTTGAAGGATTTTTCCAAAGTAGTAGGGGGTTGAGGCAAGAGGATCCACTCTCCCCTTTTCTTTTTAACCTAGTGAGAGAAGTCCTGAGTAAGTTGATTTTTTTTAATGAATAATGATCACATTTCATTAAAAAAAGAGGATAACAAGGAGAATACAAGCATAGATGACATTACAATTACAATAACAAACCATAGAGAAGAAAAAACAGCCTACTAGCAGTCTAGCATCTCCTCCCCTTCAAACAAATCACTTAACCCCACCCCCCATTTCGCTAACTTGTCAGCCTCTGTGTTATAATCTCTTGAGATATGATTCATCTCCCCATGAAGAGCTTTAAGAAAATCTCATATCTCTTTAATGTGATGATTCCATCTCCAAGGGCCCATTGCCAAGCCTTGAGCCCAAGAAACCACCGATTTGGAGTCTCCCTCAACCTCACACATGCGTAACCCCCTGGCTTTAATCAACCACATACCATGAAGGAGACTCATTAATTCAACTTCGATAGAACTTTTGATCCCTAATGGCCCACATTTTACACACAACACCTTTCCATTTTGACGCAGCGGAATAGCAAGGAGAAGAACATGCCATCTCCTTTGTTTGGGAAAAACCCTAAACTTCACCAAGGAAGAGAAACTCGTTCTAAAAATTTTATTAATAAAAAACTGAATTGCCTTGAAGGCTACAATGCTTTAAATAGAGAAA
>JAOXJP010070376.1:0-15321 GCA_025762735.1 Platanus orientalis
CTTAGTATTGCTCTATTTACTAGTTGTTCACTCTAGAAGTTTTCTGTCAGACATGAGAGTAGAGAAAAGAATGATCTGAGACAACCAGAACTCCAAAACATTAAGATAATATCAGACTAATAACAAATTTTATTCTTACCTATATCAAAAGTTCCATCACTTAGTTTTAGAATCATTGAGTTGGAAGTCAATAAAACTTCGGTAGAAATCAAACTATAAAAACCCTTTTCTAACTAAAGAGATAAGAAATAAATAAATAAGAAGAATTGAAAATTGAATCAGCAAAAGATATATAAATACATAAATTCAATTGATATAGATATAGAACAAGTGGATCGGAAAGATAATAATGTGAAATTATGCATCAAAACTAAGAGTGAACGTCATCTAACATATATAGCATGATAAATGACAAGAAGAATGAAGAAAAAATAACATCATGAATCACAGTTTAAATGAAATATACCTATAGAAAATTAAACAAGATGATGCATCAAATGTGTGTGTAAAAATAAAGCAAAAAAAAAAACTCTAAAAGTAAACATAAACCACATGCACAAAATCTGAATAAAAATATGTTAGGAATTTCACTTAAATCAAAATCTGCATAAGCTACAAAAAACAAAAAAAAAAACATATGATGACTGAAATAATAAATAAGTAAATAAACAAATAAAATAAGGGATTATACCTTATTAAAATGTGACAAGTCTGAGCTAAGACTCCTTTTCTTAGGACAACACCTTACGTCCCCAATACTTTGCGACTCAATCTAAGAGAGAAATGAATGGAGAAAAAGGCAGTCGTTTGGATTAAGAAGCAGATTGGGAGAGAGCACGAGATTTCATAGGAGAGAAGGGAAGTAAGCAATCCAACCGTGTGAATGTAAGGTCTTGAGGGCATTAGAGAGCTACATGAGAGAAAGAGTAGCCATGAAGAGGGTATTGTCCTCTTTTATGGAATGGTGGGGAAATGGGTTGGAGAACACCTAATTTATGCCCTTTGTTAAGGGTTGATTGAATCCACTTTTTGTTCTTTATGGCACAATTATGCTCCAATAAATTTCCTCATTTTCTTAATATCGAATTTTAAAAAGATCATTGAATAAATCATTGCCATCTAAGCCCTACTCATCTACACCTTAGCCAATTTAATAGGTTCTTTCTTAAGCTTTTTTTTTTTCCAACAATAAGAATTTGTTATCATAAAAGGTACCAAAATAGGGCTGAAAATTAGTCCTAAATTGGACTTTGGCTTGGATGGGTATGACCAGGAGGTTGGAGAGGTGGACTTAGGTTTGATACTGCACTTTGCTAGACACCATAAACTGCTGGATCCATTAGAAATTTTATTGATCTAAATTGGTCGAGTTTGATCAAGTCCGCTACCTAAGAAAAATCCACAATGCCAACCATCATGGCAAGATTTGATTTTCTATTTGAAACTCTAAAATGCTTGAGTATGATTTCTAGTGCAATTAAGGGTTTGGGAATGGACTTTGAAGGTCGAGATCATTATCTTAAGGCATGTCGGATCCATCTACGGTGTCTAAATGATCATCCGATGTGCATTTTGCTTAGATTTTCAAAGATTCCAAACGAAGGCTAAGATTCACCGAAACTTGATATGTTGAATTTCAACAATCAAACCCTCTCATAAGGTTTTGGAACATTCCGAATGCATCTGTGGTATCAAATTGATCATCTAATGTATGCTTTGTTCAAATTCCAAAAGATTCCAAATCGTTAATTGAGATTCGTCAAAATACAATATGATGGATTTTAACAATCAAACACACTATTTTTAAGGTTTTGAACCACTTCAAACACATCTGCAACATCCAATTAGTTATTTGATGCTTGTCCAATGATATTTGATAGTCTACCTCTAATGAGAGATAGATGATGCCAAATTAAGAGAACCATTCAAAAGACTAATAGATGGAAAGAGATGAAAAGATAAAGAAAGAGAACCCTACAAAGATCTTTAAAAAAAAAAAAACATGGGATTGGATTGCCAAATTAGGAAAACATGGGAATGCCTAAAAGTGGGACCTTTGGCCAAAATTAAGTGCTAATAAAGGATATAAATTCTTGTTAATAAATAATTATTTCATTCAAAAAGGTTGTATATATCATATCTTATTTCATTTAGAAATTTTCTTATTCAAAGGCACAAACTTTTAAAAAAAAATTACTTTTCAAATAAAATCCTTCATAGATTCTTTATTTGTTCACATGAACAATGCATTATGTTATATATATAATTTTATCGATTTTCTTTCAAAATTGACATAGATTCGAAGAATTTGAACTCAAACAACAATGTTATAGAAGATAATTTATCAATTGTTTTGACAAGCATTTGGTAACCATTCTCTTGATTTAGAAGGAAATACCCTTTTAAAAGCCTCAAAAAGACAATCATTCTTTCAAAAACAATAAAATAAAATAAAAAATAAAGATCATAAAAGATGTAAGCTTTTGTAAAAAGCCTTTAAGAGTCAATCATTCTTTCGAAAGCCTCAAGAAGACAATCATTCACTCAACAACCTCGGAATGATAGGCATTCATTCATTGGTCTCAATAGACATTATTTTTGAAGTCTCAAAAAAGCAGTCATTCCTTTTAAAAATATCAAAGAGACAATCATTCTTTCAAAAGACTTTCAATCATTCTTTTAGAACCCTTAAAGAGAAAAACATTCATTCACCAATTTCAAACAAACAATCATTCACTTAAGAAGATTTTGAAGAGGCAATCTATATGACAAAATCAAATCTTCTCATTAACAGGCTGCAAAGCAGCAACCTAATAAAATATTTAGCAAGCTACGAAGTAACAAGCCAACAATTTTTTTCACTGGCGAGCTACAAAACAGCAAGTCAATAAAATCCTCTTTGTGAATTGCGAAACAACAAACCAGCATAATTTTGTTTTTGGTGAGCACCAAAACAACAAGCCGACAAGTTACTTTTTTGGTGAGCTACAAAGCAGCAAAACAAAAAAAAAAATCTATTGTGAGTTGTGAGGTAGCAAGCCAACAAATTTCTTTGGTGAACTACGAAGTAGTATAGCAACAAAATGTCAATAAAATCTTTCTTGGTGAGCTGCAAAGCAGTACAGCAAACCATCAAAATCTTCATTGGTGAGCTGTGAAGCAGAAAACCAACAAAAGTCCTTTTTGGTGAGCTACAATGCAACAAGCCTACAAGTTTCTTCTTTGGTGAGCTGAAAAACAACAAATGAATAAAAAAATTTGGTGAGTTGTAAAGCAACAAGCCAATAAATCTCTTATTTGAGGAGCTGCGAAGCAACAAACCAACAAAATCTTCTTTGATGAGATGCAAAATAGTAAACCAACAAAATTTTCTTTATGGCATGCTTCAAAACAACAAGCCTACAAGTCTCTTCTTTGGAGAATTCCCCAAGGAATAAACTTATAGGTTTGTTGCTTCACGTGTCGCCAAAAAGGAATTTTTGTTGGTTTGTTGCTTTGCAACTCATCAAAGAAGGAATTTTGTTTGTTTATTGTTTCGCAAATCACTAAAAAAGAAACTTGTAGGCTTGTTGTTTTGCAACTCCCCAAAAATGACATTTTGTTGGTTTGTTGTTTCATAATTTACCAAAGACAAAATTTTGAAGCTCGCCAAAGAATTTTGTTGGTCACCAAAGAAGATTCTTGTAAATTTGTTGTTTGCAACGGACCAAAAAGCAAATTTTGTTAGTTTGTTACTTCGTAACTCACCAAAAATATATTTTACTAACTTGCTAATTCATAGTTAATCATAGATAAAATTTGTTGGTTTGAAGTTTTGCAGCTTGCGCAAGTATGATTTTATTGGCTTGCTGCTTTGTAGCATGCTAAAGATTTTAATTATGTCGAAATGATTGCATCTTCAAAATCTTCTCAGGTGAATGATTGTTTGCTCACAATTATTAAAAGAATTTTTATCTTTTTAAGGTTCGAAAAGAATGATTGACAGTCCTTTTAATGATTGAATGCATTTTTGATATTTTTTTAAAAAAATTTTTGTTTTTTTAAGGCTTTGTAAATAACGATAATTTATTTGAGACTAATGAATGAATTCTTTTCTTTCCGAGGCCTTTTAATGAATGCTTGCCTTGTAAAGGCATTGGAAAAATTTTGGAAAAGGCAAAAGAAATTTTTCATCTTTTAGGATCTTCATTTTTTAGTTTATTTTATTTTATTTTGAAAAAATTATTGCATTTTCGAGGCTTTTGAAAGGATATTTGCTTCTATGAATCTTCTGAAGATGATTAGCTCTTTAAGTTTTTTTAAAGAACTTATTATATGCCTCTTGCAGGACTTTTTTTTTATTTTCCCTGTGAAAAGTTGAATAAAAAGAATTTTAATTGAGGATGTGCTTTTATTGATAAGAATTGGAATGATTAGGAATTCTTGCCTTGACATGTCTTTCAAATTGGGGAGAATGAATACCAAATGTTTGTCAAAATAGACAATCGATAATTACCTCCGATAACATTGTTGTTTGAGTTCAAATTCATGAATGTACATTAATTTTAAAAAGAAAATAAATTGTCAAGAAAATTGTATAGATAAAATAATGCATTGTTCATGTGAATTAATAAAGAATAAGGCTGTCAATCAGGTCAGGCTAGGATGGGCTAAAGTCAACCCAGGCCCATCACGAAGTAAAATTCCTAAGTCCAAGCCCAGCTTGTGCCGGAACTCAATCCGAAAAATTCTGTCAGAACCCAGCCCGATTTATTAAATCGGGCTTTGGGCCGAGGTCGGGCTGGCCCAAAGTTAACAACCCAATGGAAGATTTTAGATTGAGTTGGGACCCATGGGCTTGAAAAATCAAATTTATGAAACATATCAAATTGAGTTGGGGTCCATGGGTTTTAAAAATTAAATTTATGAAATATATCATTTAAAATTTATATACTTCAAGATGGGCTTTGGGCCAGGGTCACCCAAATTAAGAAATTGGGCTCACTCATGTATGAAGATCACACTTAGTTTAGGGTCGGGCTTTGGGCCCCTTATTAGATATAAACTTTGGGCTGGGCTGGGCCGGGCTGGGCTAAAAGGCTTAGACCTGAGCCCAACCCAAAAATCACTTCGAGCCTAATGCTTGGGCCTTAGCTGCCCAATTGACAGCCCTATGTAGGATTCATTTTATATTACATGGATGGGGGGCAATTTGAAAGGATCATTGTGGGATGTACAATGCATAGATGCTTTATCAGATAGTTTAGTTATAATATATTTTAATTTTACGGTATTTTACCTTACATTTGCAGTTTTATATTATTACCTTTGTACAGCTGTTATATCATGCAAAGGAGTCTTACCTGGTTTGGTGTGCCATAGGAGCATGTAAGATGTTGATTTTAATTTTCTGGAAAATGGTATGAGCTTGACTGCTTTCTAAGAGCCATGAGATGAAGTCTTGAACCATTGGTTTTGAGGGTGAATGTGTAGTTTAAGCTTTAATAGGATAAGAAGGTTGGAAATTTCTTGATTGCGCATTCAAGGTCAATACCATTGGACCTTTTTTCCTAATAGATCCACATCCACCCTCCTTATTGATACTCCACCTTCTTGCACAAACATGTAGTATCAGGATCTGACAGCTAGGACTGTCAACTATCTGGTTATATGTCTGTTTTTGGTCCTCTTAAAGCGAATAAGTATGCATCTATATCCAATTTGTTTATTTGGCTATATATATAAACATATACTGAATTAATGTATGACTCCATGTCTTGATAAACAGGTTTAAAGGGGCTCGGTGGCTAATAAGGATAGACTATTCCAATTAGCATTTAGGCTTCAATGTATTTCAATTAGCAATTGGGCTTAGTACATTGTTTGTATCCTGGTTCAGTCTGTTATAACTAATTATTTGTATTATAATATTCTGAGTGAGGGCGTGCTCACCAATTGGGCAGATCCTGATACAACAGGTTTGTGCAAGACTGTGATTGGGATTGGCAGATCCTGATCCTACAGGGACGTGCTCCAATATTATAATATTATATTTATAGTATAATATTGTGTGGAAAGATGTGCCCTACCATATACATTTTAGGGTATGACTGATTTTTGTAACAGGGCTCTAACTTTTCTCAAAGTCTTATATAAATGATCTTCTAAGTTTTCACTTTTACTTTATTCTTGCTTACACACACACACACATGGATTGAAAGCTCGGGATTGGGGTTGGTCGATTCAGATGTGGATCGATTAATCCCCAACCAATCTGAGCCTTAAATTTTTTAGAAAAGAAGAAGATTGATTATTGGTGAAAAATTAGAAGAAAAAACATGATTTTAAGTATCTTCATTGCATCATTCTTGTACAAATACCATTGAGAT
This sequence comes from Platanus orientalis, assembly GCA_025762735.1. Taxonomy (NCBI): domain Eukaryota; kingdom Viridiplantae; phylum Streptophyta; class Magnoliopsida; order Proteales; family Platanaceae; genus Platanus; species Platanus orientalis. Next base: position 6,369 of record JAOXJP010070376.1, read on the forward strand.
GTATATAAGACTAAAAATTTTCTGTATAATTTTATAAAAATCATGAACATTGATTAAAATACTAATATGATTACCTCCAATGCATAAAAACATAACTTGTGTACAATATCCTTTAAAGAAATACAAATATTATATAGAGGTGAGTCCTCATTTCCATCATCAACGGCGTGGTGGATCGGGTAGGTCACTATCTAATATTTATGGTACTCATGATAATATGAAGGGTCATCTTGTGATCGTCTTTTGTGGAAGTTGAAACTCATGAACCTCCATATGTGTTGTTGTGATAAGGTTGTAAATTACCCTTCTCTGTAAGTTGGGCTTGGAGAAAGCCTATGATCATGTTAACTAGGAGTTCTTGGATTATATGCTGGATTGGTTGGGTTTTGGTGTGAAATGGAGGAATTGGATGAGATTGTGTGTTAGATCAGTGAACTTATCAGTCCTGGTTAATGGGTCTATGAGTTCTAGAAGTCTTAGAGAGTGGGATCCTCTCTCCCCTTATTTATTCATTATGGTCATTGATGCCTTCAGTAGGATGTTAAGTCGGGCTAATGAGAGATTTATATCTGGGTTTTCGATTGGGACTGGGGATCTTGTTATTTCCCACCTCCAATTTGTGGATGACATGTTGATTTTTTGTGTGATGTAGATGCTTCTCAGGTCGGGTATCTTAAATGTCTTTTGAGATGTTTTGAAGCGGTTTCTGGTCTTAAAATCAACTTATCCAAGAGAGATGTTTTAGGTGGGAGAGGTGAATGATTTGGAGAAACTAGCGGCTATTTTGGGTTGCCAGATTGGTAGATTGCCCACGTAGTATCTTGTTCTTCCTATAGGGGCCAACTTCAAGTCTAAAGTGGCATAGGAGCCGGTGTTGGAGAGAATTTCGAAGAGGATTGGCTCTTGGAAAGCACCTCTATTGTCGGAAGGTGATAAGTTGATGTTGATTCACTTGCTAGCATTCCCAATTATTTCCTCTCCCTATTTACTGTCTCTTCATCCATTGCTCTCAAGATTGAGAATAGTTTCATAAATTTTCTACGGAATGATTATGGTTACATGAATTTTCATTTTAAAGATTGGAAGTTGGTGTGCAGGCCGCCTCATCTTGGGGGTTGGGTATTAGAAGCATTCAAAATCAGAATCAGGCACTTTTGGGAAAGTGGCTCTAGAGATTCGGGGTGGAGAGTAATAGCTTATGGAGGAGGGTGGCGGTGGCTAGACATGGGGAGTTGTTATCTGGAACCCTTGTGATGTTAGGGACAATTGTGGTACGAACATTTGGAAGTCGATTATGAAGGGAGGGGGATTTTCTGAATTTCATTAAGTTCAAATTAGGGGCGGGTGAGTCTGTTAGCTTTTGGAAGGATGTTTGGTGTGGGGATGTCCTGTTGTGTCAAGAGTTTAGGGCTATATTTTCCTTACCTTTGAACATGGGTGGGTTCGTGAGGGAGAACTTTGATTTAGTGGGAGGGGGTGGTTGGATGCCCTAGCTTAGGAGGAACCTTAACGACTAGGAAGTGGAGGAGATTAAAAGGTTCCTAAGTAGTCTTCAGGGCATTAGACCTATAGTGGGGGAGGCAGATGGTTGGGCTTAGTTGTTGAAGTATATTAATTCTTGTATTTCCTAACACCTTAAGGTTTCGGGAGAGTTGGTTAATTTACTATCAACATGGTATCAGAGCAGGTTTGTACACATTGTGTGGACCCATGCTTAGCTACCCAAGTATGTTCCCAAGAGAGAACAGTGTTCTTCCTGAGAGGGGGTGTTGAAGTATATTAATTCCAGTATCTCTTAACACCTTAAGGTTTTGGGAGAGTTGGTTAATTTACTATCAATATTAGTCTCTGACCAAAACGGGTGTTTTTACGACTAAATCCTTTTTTCATGATCTCACATAATCAAATGATCTCTTGGTTCCTTTCAGGAGAATTCGAAACCCTAGTATTCCGTCTAAGGTGAATTTCTTCTTGTGGACAGCCTATCTAGATAAGATTCTTACCCTGGATCACTTAAAGAGTAGAGGTTAGGTGTTGGCTAATAGGTGTGCGGTGTGCTTAAGTGAGGAGTCGGTTTACCATCTCTTCATTCATTGTCTCGTTGCCTCTTAGGTTTGGCCATTTTTCCTCTTCCATCTTAATGTTCTGTCGTTCTTCCCCTTTTCCTTAAGGATTTCCTTGCGGGTTTGAGGATGGTGGTCCTGGTGGATGTTCCCAAGCTCATGTGGCCCTTGTTGTCCGGGGTCATTTGTTGGGGTATTGGGAGGAGATGAACAAAAGAATTTTTGAGGGTAAGATCTCTTTCATAGAGGGCTTGATTATTGAGGTAGTTAGGAGGTTGAATGGATGGCTGTCCATCTCCAAGGATTTTGATGAGGACATCTGGGATGCCTTCTGGGGAAATATTGTATAGGAGTTTGTTGTTTTGTTTCTTGGTTGGGTCCTTTTTAGTTCTTGCAGTGTATTTTTGTTCTCTTCTTTTCTTCTTTCTTCTGGATTCTCTGTCACCTCCCTGGTGATAGGGCTTTTGTTGTTGTTTGTTTTTTTCTTTGTTGTCTTTGTTTCATTACGTTAATAAAATCCTGTCATTCAAAAAAAAAAAAAAAAAGTACTCCTTTATTTTTGAGTGGCCCATTGTGTCTACTGACTTTAGGAATATCATGTGATAATTGAGTATATCTTAAAGTTAAATAGTGGTCTCTTGGTCTTTGTTATCCACACATCAAACATTATTGTGCACCCATACTTTGGCCAAGTTGTCTTCAAATGTTGAACACATGCCTCATGCAACTTTCTTATTTAGGAAATTGGTGCTCAGGGTGGGACCTTTAAATCTAGGGTCTGTCTTTGGAATCGTGTCAATCATTAGTTGATAATATGGGCTCTGGGCTGAATTGAATGGAATGATGTTATGTAGTAACCACTTGCATATGTTGTTCCCGACCGCTTTCCTACTAAACATATTCCTTAGTCTCTTCTGCTTAGCACCCCTTTTCACAATGCAGATGTATCTATCACTATCTATTTAGATGCGGTTCTCTTCTTTGTTTTGTGTGCCCTCTCTTTAGGTCTACAAGGTCTCTGACATTACTAGCTCATCTTAAACTAAAGTGAGAACTACCCCCCTAAGATGATACTATGAGCCCCTCTAATGCGGACATAATCAAGAGGATTGTATGTGCCAATCCACAAGAGAACCAAGTTCAAGATGACGCCAAAAGATGGGTTAATTTAAGAGTTTTAAGGGGTGGGATACACTTGTAATAAGGCCAATAGTGTCATGGGTAATTTGAGTTTTTTTAGTACAAGGGTATTTTTGTAATAAGGCATTGTTGCCAAGGGTGTTTTAGTATTTTTAGTTTGTCAACAAGTCAAAGTGGGGCCCTTTTGGAGTGTTGGATGAAATTTTCTTAAATGCCTTAATTTTGACAGCTTTTGTTTTTAGAAAATCATTGTTTTAGTAGTTTTAGGCTTAGGAAAGTCTTAGGTAGCAAGTAGGCTAGTTAATTTAAGACTTTCTATTTAGTTCTTGCTATTTTCTCAGTGTTTTGAGCCTATATAAAGGGCTGCACATTTTGTATTAATAGGTATGGATTATTGAATTAAAGTTTGGTTTGTTTGGGTTTTATCCTCATCTTTTTCCTCATTTCCCATGGTTTAACCTTGTGAAACCTAGGGTTCTTTCTTAGTCTCTATCTTCTTCTTCTCCTAGTTTCTTCTATCCATTGGTCTCTTTTCTTCCTTCCGTCTTTCTTCTTCTTACCTCTTTTATTTCCTTTTCAATCTACATCTAAGGTGTTACTATTAATATCATTAAGGACTGAGTTGCTGAACAAAGATTCTCCACTGGTTTATGAAACTCCATTAAAGAAGTATAGTAGGTTAGAGTTTTTATAATTTTCTATATCAAAACTTATCATAATTTGATGAAATTTTGTATGAGAATACCTTTATGACTCATCTAACGCCCTGCAAATTTTTCAGAATTTTCTGATGCATGAGTAGGGATATTTTGATAATTTTGGGATTTTGTCAAGAAGTTCCAAAATTGTCATTTTGGGTTATTTCTTTCTATTTTCTTTCCTTTTTCTATCCTAAACTTTTCTACCTTCCTTTCTTTCATTCTATGCTTCAAATTTTAAAATTCTTGGTTACTTGTGTGATTTAAAGATTAATTCTTGGTGGATCAAATGTGTTATTGCTTCCGTTATTAATTTGATGATTCTTCATTATTTGAGATACTTGACAACACCTTACATCATTTTTTGGTATTAAGTCTATTGTTCTGCATCACCCTCCCTTCTATGCTAGTTGGGGGCTAAAAACTGAAAACCTATGCCTCTCCTCAGCCTTAGAGGCAGATCTTTGACTCTCAAAGCTACTTCCTTTCCAACACCTCAAGATCCTCATCACCACTAGCAACCTGTGCATATGTTTCTTTTTCCTGAAGGTACTCATTCGTTGACCATAGTTTCTCTTGTTCGATGGCCGTCTTTCTAGCCTCAACATGCTTCATCGTAGCACCATCTTGTAGACTCGGTCCCGTGAAGCGATGAAAGAAAGAGAGAAGAAAGTGACAAGATAGAAAGAAGAAGCCGCTGTTTTTTACTCTTGAATTGATTGCCGTAGTTGAGGGCCATGTTCAAATACATCTCATGTCTATATACAAGGTGCATAATCTTTGTTAGTACTTAGGGGCAACCCTTCACATCTTCTATCTTGTATGTAAGGTTTTTCTTTAGCCTATGTACACCCTACTCATCTGTCTCCATAAAAAGAAAAAAAAAATTCACGTGTTTTTTACCCTTTGTAAGTGGGGTGCAATGCTCCCAACCAATATTTGGCTGACCCTTCTCGCACCTTTATGTGAAGATCATAAAGCCATATGTGGAAAAGAAATGATAATGAAAATTAATATGTAATATATTAAAAAATTAAAAAATGAATAAATTATGAAAAAAAAAAATTTAAGGATGTATGCATGAATAGGCAATTATAGACAATAAAATTTTGTTAACAATTTAAAAAATATATGTATTTTTCTTAAAATAAATGTGGTTTTGAAAATTTACAATAAACTCTAGAATAGTATGTGGGTTGGATCCAATTATTTTAAATAAAGCACACAAGCATTTGAGTTTGGATTCAAGTCCATACAACTATCTTTTGGTAAGTGTATGAAATTGGTGATAATTCCCAAAAGTAATTAATTTTTTATCATCCATATAATTGCATCGATATGCATTTAAAATAACATATTTTATTTTCTAATTGTTTAAAAAACTTATTTTTTTGAAAATCAAGTCTATAGACTTGTGGATTTTGGTTCCATACCCATGGATTTATAGTCAGTTGTTGCATATCTTTACATGATATTCATTTTTATTTTTTTTAATCTTCAAAAAAATTGAGATTTTCATTAAAGTATGAGTTTGATCAGTTAAATCCGCATGAATCAAGTTATATATATATTGCAAAAAGAAGCAATTAATTTGGATTTAAAACAATAATATTTACCTTGAAATGTTTTGTACATAACCCTAAAATCCCATTCTTTGATCTAGCAAAATCATAAGATTTAATATTAGATTCTGGTACAAAATGGTTTAAATTACTTATTTGGCAAAAAAAATTCATGAAAAATGGAGCTTGGAGCACAAAATGAAGTCGAATGAGGTTGGATGTTGAGGAAAAGTGGATTGGCTGATTCGATATATCAAGGATCGGCAACTCTCTCGTGATTGCTAATTCACCCCTAAAAATCGGATCAGCTGAGTTTTGATTCCATACACACGCACGCACATGAAGATATGTTTAATTATTCTTTTCAAAGGAAAAAGTAGTTTACTCAAGCGACTCTAAAATTCTCCATGTCAAAGTGAACCTTAATTTAGTCGGGTTGCTATCACTTTAATAACTTTCTGGAGTTATTCTGTAATTGACTGTTTATACAATTTCATTGTCATAAATAAGGATTTGAATGCACTTGTTTGATTGCATGCGGATTTTTTTTTTATTATATGAATTTTCTTCAGAGACAGTTCTTTAGAGTAAAATATATTTGATACAATGCAATGGCAGAACAGGATCCATGCTGCTGATCTAAATAGTTAGGAAGAGGCTTGGATGATGATGTTGAGATGGATTTTTTTTATGGTTAAAGCTTTGGTTGTTTAGCACCTTCATTTTAGTATGTCTTTTTTAAGCTTATTTTTTAGTCTTTTTTTTTTACATATAAATGATTTTAAAATTTAATTGTTTGGCTTTTTGATTCATTCATTCTTGTCTGCAGGTGTTAAAAGATTTGTTTATATCTCTGCTGCTGACTTGGGTCTTGCAAATTTTTTTCTGAATGGATATTTTGAGGGGAAGGTACTTCCCTTGGCAGTATCGTAATAATAATTTTATAATGAATATTTAATCTTGGCGGATGATTGAAAGGGTATAATTTGAGTCACACAGATCACTTGGACTTAGAGTTCTTGTCCTCGAGCAATGGAAAAATAATATGGGAGGTTTAAATTGTTTCACTTATGTCATTTTGTTGCCGTTTAATATCAGTCACTACTTGGATTAATGTGTAAGAGGGTGGGCCTTGGCACATCGGTAAGGTTGCTCCATTGTGACCTGGGTGTCATGGGTTTGAGTCATGGAAACAGCCTCTTTGCTTTCAGGGGTAAGGCTGCGTACATCTGACCCTCCCCAGACCCTGCAGTGGCGGGAGCCTCGTGCACTGGGACTGCCCTTTCCCCTTTTTTACCCACCGATATACGTTTCAGCTGAAACCAAAATGTATTGACCAAAGCTTTATTCCATGATTCTAACTGGGAGGCTGAAAATGCAACAGTGATGTCATGGTTGCTCCACTCTTATGTAACCTAATATCACAAGTAGCTATCCATCATGGATCAAAAAATCGCCGATCCAGGTAGGGATCAGGCGATCCTTCAACCTTCAATCCAATCCGATCTGGCCAATCCCAGGCCAGATTGGCCGATCTTTCAAACCATGCTATCCATTCCTGTCCACCATAAAGAAGACATGGGGTGTTATAATTCAAACATATTCTCAAGTGGGAAATACAACTTGTGTATATGAGCTATGCCAATTCGCACATTCTTCTCAATATCTTCGTATTGATATCATTCTTGCTGTTCAATTGGAGGAACGTGATGAGGGGCTGGTGCCTCTCTCCATGGATGGTAAATTAGGTTTCTTCCTTCACTTAAAGAGACCTATATGGTTGTATAGGTATCTCTTCAAGCCGCAGATTCCTTCTAGTAAATGAATGTGCTAGGCTTGCCAAATAGAGAAGAATTAACCATTAGATATAATGATCTGTCTTCTGTTGAAAGAGACTGAACAAGAAGGTCTCCAACTTGGCTAATTGAAGACTGAAGTTTGATTCAAAGGCTGTTTAACAATTCCTCCTTTGACCAACTGTTTTATAGCCTGCATAAGGACTCTTCTTTACGCTACTACAATTGTTGTTGGATTGCATCTATCTGAGCTTCCAGCTCTTCCAGTTGATCCAATCGACTAGAGAAACCTATGATTTGTTCATTTTCTTACATGACAATAAGGCTTACAATGGAACAAAAGACAGAAATATGATACTCACTAACATGATGTTTTAATGAACAACCAGTTACAACATCGAAGCCACAAGGTATAACGAAGAGATTAGATGGCTTATAGGGTTTTAATGAAAGAGAGAAGCTTGGCAATTGGCTAATCGATTTATAGTAACATTTAAAAGAAAGCAGCATGAGAGAAGAATAGGGTTTAGGGTAGAAAAATTTAGGGTTAGGATCAGGAAAATAATGTGTTAATGAAGATTAAGAAAGAAGAAATTAAGCATAAGTGAATAAAAAATAAATAAACAATGAAGAATAAGAAAAATAGAAGATATAGAGAAAGCTTTCATAGGGTTCACCTAGGGTTTCACATGGCTGGATTCTTCAGCCACAACCTTTTTTTCTTCTTCTGAACTCAATAAAAAAATTATTACATCCCCATGTAAAGAATGTTAGTCGTCCAGCCCTTTGGCCCTCCTTTAGTCTCATAGAGCTCCAATTAGAAAGTAGACTCATAAAGGGATCTTAACTCAACTAATCACCTAAATAGCCTACCTACCACTACTAAATAAAACAGACTTAATTATCAGTTCCACTTAAAATTAACCCATTCAGACTCAAACATAAAGCCAAACATCTCAAAAAGTGAAAATAACCAAATACAGAATTGTTGTCCCAATAACTCAGGATGGAAAAAACCAATTTCAAGCATTAAACAAAGATGAAAGTAGGGTCTAGGGTCCCCTATTTTGGACCTCTAAAAAGGTTGGCCAGGTGGGTGGGACCCACACTAAGACTGTCCTTTCTTTCCCCTTGAGGCCTCAGTAAGGACTAATAATTCTCAAACCAAAAAGTTGCAATGGACAGCACGGACATGAAACAAGACCTTGGGAGCATATCCAGATTCTTCAAATAAAGAACTTCAAGAGACCTAAAGAATACTGGAAAATTGAGCAGTATTCTACTGGACAATTCTCACTGTGGACAACCTTAGATAACACGGTCGGTTTCCCTTTCTCATAAGATATCATGGAGGTCAGGTTTTGTTCAAATGTCACTTCGTTATTTGGTGCACTCATCTAGACAAGATTCTCACTGTGGACAACCTCAACAGTAGATCATACTATTGTTCATTGTCCAGACGTTTGTAAAGAGTGGAATTTTTTCCTTTCTATATAGGGTGTCTCCTTTTCCCATTTGACTTCAAAGGTCTAATCTCCAGGTAGTGGTTAGTATTCATGGAAGGGAGTCTTAAAGCTATATAGAGGTCCCTTCCAGTTCCAGCTGCCCTGTGCTAGTGTATACAACAACAACAACAAACAGCCTTATCCCAACTATTTGGGGTCGGCTACATGAATCCTGTTCCGCCATTCCGC
>JAOXJP010070387.1:0-15320 GCA_025762735.1 Platanus orientalis
ATTCTAATGAGAAGAAAGTCATTTCAAGCATAAGAAGCATGAAACTTATTAAACAAGTTGAAAATCATAAATCTAAGATGATTCAAATGATTGGATTCAAATATTTCAGAGATTTACATGGTTAGTATCACATAATCTGAAATCTAAAGAAAGATTCACATCAAATCACCCATAGTAAGCAAGATTTACTTACTAGAGAAACTTAGGTTCTAGTAACCACAAGGTTCAACGGCTTAGAGCATAGGTTTTTCACATATTTTTAGATATTTCAAAAGATATAAATACCAAACTTTAAAGATGAAAGAGAAAATTATATTAAATCATCCATAGTAAGATAAGTTTACTTACATTCTTTCCAAAGCTTTGTTTCTTTCTCAAGCTCCCCCTTTTCAAGTTCTCAAATTAACTTCATTTGTAGAAATTAGTGTATATCTAATATTAAATGAATAAAACTAGGTAGTTCATGAAAGAAAATAACATATTCTAACAAAAACTCCCAATATTGGGTTAAACTTACCAAATTAGGGAAGAGTTTCTTCTCCTTCTTCCCAAATCTCTTCATCTCTTGTTTTCTTTGTGTTATAAGGAGTCTAAATGACCTAAATGAGGTCTAATATGGTTTAGAAATCATCTAAAACAAGATTCCACATGTGTGGGGGTCCAATGGATGAAAGTCACATCATGACCGATCAGGCACTTAGAGATCAGTTAGGAGGTCACTCGAGACACATGCCCCATGTGCCTAACTGATCAAGGCATGGACCTTGGGTTCTGAACTTTTCAGCTTAAACACCTCGTAGTAAAACGGGCATAACTTTCCCTTGGAAACTCCTTTTGTGAACTGTTTATTATGTTAGAAACTAGACTTCAAAATATTTCTAAGGATATATATTTATACTATAATTCACTCGAGATTAGTGTCGGTGGACCCAAAAAATTATCACAAATACGCAATCAGGATAACTTTCGAACTATATAGGTTCGAGTTCAGGCTTATGCTCTACACTTTTAAATTAGTTTATAGGGTTCTTAAAACATCCTATGGTCTCTCTAAAATGTGTGAAATGATAAATTTACCCTTATAAGAAAAAAAAAATATTTTTTTAACCTTCAAATGGAATGCGAGGTGTTATATAAGCTTAGCCTAAGCCCGTAATGAAATATAGCCACCCATAATTACTAACCAAGTTCCTAAAATCTATCTTAATTACTAAAGCCACACATAACAACTTTCATGATAGTTATCATACCCAACAAATGTTCTGTGATTGAAAAGTGTATGCAGTGTATATGGTGAATTATAAGTTGACACATGTTGTGTTTGGGATAAAAATGTCCAAAAAAGTGTTTAGTTGAAAAGGTAGGTGTCTAAAAAGAGACACCAAATTCAAAAACACATCATGTGTAATGGCACACCTACATAGGTTTGCGTAATACAAATAATCATTCTTCATTATTACATTGTGGGTCTAATTTAAGAGGAAAATGTTTGGTCCAAGACTTGGTATCCAGGGGATGTCATATGGAATAAAATTGGTGGAAATCCTTATGGCTGTTAATTGGGTTGGGCTGACCTGGCCCGAAGCCCAACATGTCTGACCCAGAAATTAATTGGGTTAGGCCAGCTTAATTTCATGTTAGGTTGAGTTTGGGTCCAACTTTTAAGCCCCAAGTTTTATTCGGGTCAAGTTTGGGTTTAGGTAAAATATTTCAGACTGATTTTGGGTAAACCTAGCCCGATTGACAGTCCTTGGAATCCTAGATTGGACATTTATTTTACAAATTTAACCATAAATAAATAAATTTAGGAAACAAATGTTCTGTCTAAGATTTTGCATGTCCTACACAAAAAGGCTGGGTGAACATGAGTCGTGGGTTTTTTGGTTTATGCAGTACGCTAAGTGCTTAAGTTGATGATTGAGGTTCATTATTGGGCACTTGACATGGTAGTACAAGTTTGTCAGGGTACATTTGCCAAAACACCACCTTAATGCTTTCTCAGTCCAAGGCTCTCAGTCCAAGGCTACCACAGTTTATGGAGCATGGGATCTGCTGCACCCAAAACATTATGGCCTGCCATGTCGCTAGATACAAAGGTGATGTGTATAGGGTTAAAACTGTAAAAACACTTTTCAAATTAAAAAATAGGTACCATAAAATAGGGTTTATAGGGTTACAACCATAAATAAAGTTGCAAATGAACATTTGCTCTCTATTTAAAAAAGAGGCACCAAATTAAAAAAAAAAAAACAAAAAAAACATCACATGTGTGGGGCATAAAGGAACTATCTGTTTTGGGTGCAGCAGATCCTTTCCATCTATTTAGGCTTTATTGCCATCATCACTGTTCAAAAGTCGCTTTACCTCTCACATTCAGGATATAAATTTCTTTTAGCCTAAAAGATTTACAGTGGAAAATTTTGCTGTGGCTTTTTGTAACATGAAAAAACAAAAGGACAGAAAAATACCCATGCTAACAGAAAAATAAAAAATGCTTTTTGTTCACGTTACAAAAAACCCAGAGCAAAATTAGTGACAAGAGATCTTTCCACTTCATTTAGAGCTGTTATTTATTGTCATGATAGATTGAATTCAATGAGATGGCTGCCCCCTACCCATTACGATTATGATTGATTGTATGTGTTGAAACAACCTCTATAGGCATAGACATTTTGAATCAACTACCGTCTGAATGAACAATTATCACTTCTTTACCAATTAATGTGTGACATGTGGCCTGACAAATGGTGTTTGAGTCAATACACATGGGTCTAAGGAGGGTATTATGGTAAATACAGGACAAATAAGTATATGTGTTTATTAATGCCCCCTTTGTCAGACATGGTGTTGACTAGAGTAGGACCTGATTTCCTGTCCATTTAGATCGGAGATGACGTGAACACTCAAAGGAGGGTCTTATCATAAATACACAGTAGATAAAAGCTTTCCTTTTTTTATTTTATGAAAAGGTAATCACAGCTTTCAATGTCACTGACGACCCTCGTAAACACACACACGTAGGGGGAACTCTACAGTGTAACACCCTATGTTGTACTAAAAAGATAAAAATATAATTGTTTTTTTAATAAGCATTAATTCATCATTTTACATATTTTATAAATACCATAGAGTGGTTTAGGAATCCTTTAGATTAAGCTAGAAGTGTAAAACCCAAGCTTAAACTGGAACTTGTCAAGTTCCAAAGTTTTCTTAAGTACATAATTGGGGTAACTTTATGGAAACACCTACATTAACCCCAAGATAAGTAAAGTGAAAGTCCTTTACAATTTGAAAGGTTTATGAGTTTACTTTTCAATGTGACAAATGGTAAGCAAATCGGAGTTTTCTAGCGAAAGTTATGGCGTTTTATTATGAGGGGTATATACTGAAAAAATTGAACCTGGGGACCGTGAGGGATCGAGATGGGGGGTTTGCGCTCACAACATCTCGCGAGGGATCGAGGTCAAAGTCTCAAATAGTGATTTTTGTACCCGCGTAGGTTGAACCCTCGAGATGGGGGGTCTCAAGTGCTCACGGTCTCTTGTGAGGGCTCGAGAGGGGGTGTCTCGAGGGCTCGTTGGTAGGCATGGGGGCTCGAGCTTCAGGAATTTAAAAAAATATATATGTGCAAATTTCGAGGGACATTTTCCCCTTGGGGTATTTTTTTTACTAAGGTTTCAATATAGACCTATTTTACCCTAAATTAGCTTAGAAATGTCATAGATAAGAAGAATTAATAAAAAATTGGAGGAAATAAGAGAAATACTCTCATAAGCTAAAGGTAAGCCCATTTTCTTAGATCTAGGATTCTTGGATTAGAGTTTGGAAATTGCGCTTTAGATTCGTGTTCTACATCACTTCCTCAGTAAATCTATACCATTATTTACAGAGATTGAGGATTAAGTAATGATTGATCAAGAAGATTAGAGAAGAAGTGAAGCATTGTAAGTATTCTTGCAAACTAATGTCAATTCTTTATTTGTTTATTGAAGATCTATATGAATTGATGTTGAATTCCACTGTTGGATTTCCTTTGACCTAGAAACCATAAGAGTCTTGTTCTAAATTGATGATTTTTATGATAATAACTGATTGACATATGAATTTAAGGTTATAATTGGCACCAATGTCAAATTCCTTTGATGAATTCATGTTATCTATTGAAATCTCATGTGAATTACTAAAAACACTTAAATTAATTATGTATTGATCTTATGATTACCTTTATTGAAAGATTCATGGAGTTTTCTTTGAAATCCCTATATTATATATGTAATTGGCATAGATCTAAAATTGAATTGATAAGAATCTCCATGAAATTGACTAATATGGAATATTGAAATACTAATCCCACTATCATATAGGGAGGTGAATAGGATATTACAATTTTAATTGGACCAATCTGTAAATTTTTCTTTAGGCAAGATTAAAATCTACTTCTATTAAAATAACATGCATTTATCAAAAGCTTTTGAAATATAAAATAGAAATAAAGATGCACAGGGAAAATCACCCAGACAAGTAGACACTTTTTTTAAAGTGGTTCGGCAAGAGTGCCTACGTTCACTGTAAAAAGCTTCTCATAGAGCAGATTAATTTTATTAATAATAACAACACATTACATGGAAAAATTAATCACAAAAACCAATACTATTGACAATTTGGTGACTCTGGCAAATTGAGTGTCAACTTTTGGTGTTTCTGGCAAGGGTTAGAAAACGTCTCCGGTGACTTCGGGGAAGGCACAAAAATTTGCTAAGATGTTAAATGAAGAGTTAAATCTCTTCTCTTAATAATGCTTCTCAATAAGCAGATTTTAATCACAATATTTTAGTAAGCTCAAGTATTTTATCCGTTGTAGTTCAACTATATGCGCAATAATAAAGTTATGCAATGGATAAAATTATTTCAAACACCGCAGTATTAAAATACCTGGGAGATTAGTTATTCTTAGAGCTTTCTTTGTGGACTTGCAAGTTTGAACCTAAGTCACGTTCCTCCATTTCAAGGCAATCAATGTGGAACACTCCTAATGGCCCCTTTGTATGCAATAGAGACAATCTCTTGCAATGGCGGTTCTCAGACAACCGTTTTTTTCCTTCTTTTCAATGATTTCTTTTGTCGTTCAAGGTTCTTCATTTTTTTTAACGCGTTAAGGATCCTTAAATAGGCCTAAGAACCTTAGGGTTTCATCCCTCAAATGGTCACAAGATTCGCAATAAAATCCAAGATTAGCGAAATCAAAAAATAAAAATGATATTTTGTTTTTGCCGCCGGGGACCGGTCCTAGTGGAAGTGTGACTGGTCTAGTGTGACCGGTCCCAAAAAATTTGGGATCGGTCCCAGAAGTCAGATTTGATTTTTTGTTCATATTTTGTCTAGTTTTCACTTTAGGACTTTTGGATATGCTGCAGGGCCATTTTTATAGTTGTGTGGGTGAGCTCTAAGTACACAAACTGAGGCTTGGTTGGTCACTTCAATTCTTTACCTATTTGAATCATTTGTTGGCTTCTGCTTGCATTTGCTTTTGATGCATGTCCTTGAGACTTGGTCTTGATGTCTTGATGTTCCTGTCTCTTCTAGTAGCTGATCACACACATTTGCACTATTACTTTATGACATGGAATTGACAATACTCAATACACCCTATGGGGAAGGAGAAGGGACCAGCCCATGGGTGCCTTGGGAAAACAACCCAATAACACGTTAATTCAATAAACTTCACTGTAAAATATGGGGGAGGGGGTGCCTTTAAATAGGCTTAGAAAACTGAAAACAATAGAAACTTACCTAAAATAAAAACAAAAAATCTAAAAGACATGCTAACCAAACTTTCTTAAACTCTTAAGACTTCTAAAAACCTTCTTTCTAAACTTAATATTTCTAAAAACTTATGGGCACATGGACTGTTTACTAGCACTCTTTGTGGAGCTCATTTGTAGAATATGGTAACCCACTAAAAGACAAACAACATGTAGAGACGACCTTCCCACTACAATCTCAATTTAGACCTTGGCCTTTAGCCTTACTATAAACAAACCCTTGCAAATAGAAATCCTAATTTACCTTGGCACAAAAGGTCTTATTACAAAATGTACCCACTCCTTAAACAAATTAAAATAACCCATACATATTACAAAACATGAACCTTTCTCTCTTGTGTGGTAGCACATACAAGAGTCTTTTCGTGTTGTCCACATCACCCAATCCCAATAGTAAGAAGTCCTAGGGATGTCTCACATGTGGTGAGCATTTTTCTTGTGTCTTTTTATGTAATAAGGCCTTTTGAGCCATCTTATTGGGTGTTTTTTTTTTTTTTTTTTAAATTAATTAATTAATTTTTTAAGTTAATGGTATGCCTATGTAATAAGGTCCCATGGACCAAGGGTAGAGTAGAAGTTTTGCCCTTTTTTTAAAGTCAAGGTGGGACCTAGGAATGCTGGTCAACGGCCCCTTGGAAATCTACAAATTTAGTGTATTTTTTTAGAAGTTGGTGTAAGAGTTAGAAATTTTCTTTAATGGAAACTTTCTACCCCTTTTGCTATTGTAAGCCTTATTTAGAGGCAAGAACTCCACTCCTTATGATAGACATAGAAAAATTTAATTAGAAATTTGGGTTTTTTTGAAGAGGTCGTGGACCTATTCTCTCCCTATCTCTTGTGTTTTCTCTTTCTCTCTCTTTCACATTTTCTCTCTCCCCATACCTCATGACACCACCTTCCTCTTCTTCTTCATCTTCTTTCTTTCTTTCTTCTCTACTTCTACTCTATTCTTATTTCTTTCTTCCTCTATTCTCTCCTTATTACTCTAATATTTTATTGACCATAGTTTTGAGAACCGGACTGGCCATTGAACCATTGAGGTGGACGGTTCAGGTTCAACCTGATTCGACCGTCGTTTTATATGATCTATAACTGTGGTTCACTTCAAACACTGTAAAATGTAATAAATACCAAAAAATAAAATAATTCATAATATGACTGGGTTTTTTAATTTTTAAACATACCAAAATAATGTAATAAAATACCAAAAAATAAAAAATATTCATGGAAAGTGGTATTGGAATTTGGAAAGGCACATTTCTAATTTTTTTCTTCTTAATTTGCTAAAAAAACTAAAAACCAGTTGGTTTTGTTAGAACCGGGTTCATAAAAAACGGTTGGTTATATGCGGTTTTTGGCTTATTACGGTTTTTAAGCTTCTATAGAACCATTTAGGGTGTCGGTTCTATTCAAACTGGGTTGGTCCGCTTGGTCCAGTCTAGTTTTCAAAACTATGATATTAACTAAGAATATAAGGGCTGCACTTTACGAATTGGATTGGGATTTTAGAGCTTGCATAGTCCAAAATTGTAACTTTCAAAGTTGAGTACTTTGAAGTAATTCAAAGTAGGTAATGCTTTCCTTACATTATTTACCTTATTTCTTAAACTTCATTGTTGTTTTTTTTTATTAAATCTGGCTTGTTATAATTCTAAGTTCTTCTTTCAAGAATTTTTGGGGTAGCAGAAAAGTAAAAATTGCCCCCCTATAATCCTCTCCTTTTCTTGATTTTTTAGGGTTTTTTTTCCTGTCAAGTTCTCTTTAAAAGTCCTCAAATATCATGCTTAAAGCCCTCCTCTTTTGAATTAAATCAAGGTTTTTCTGTAGTTGTTTTTTGGAATTTCTGGATTATCTCCTAAATCTGAAACTTTAAAATTCAATATCTTTTAAACCACAGGTTGTAAAATCATGAAATGTTGAGCGGAGGTCACTGGGTAATAGCAAAATATAACCCTAAATTTTCAGATTTTTCTAACACCCACTAGGGGTATTTTGGTAATTTTACCAACATTTGAAAACTACAGTCTTAAAATATATTCTTTTAATTACTGGGTTACTTTTTTGTTACTTGCTATTGTTCTCTATTGTATTTCGCATCAATTAGTATTAGTGCCAGGTTAAATTAGCTGGTTTTATCTAGCTGTGGTCCCAGCCCCCAGGTCCATTTCCGGAACTGACTCAATTTCTTTCTAAACTGTTCCTATGGTCTTTCTAGATTGGATCGTAACCTCAAGCTCTAGATTTAAAGACTACAAAGGTGCAAATGAATTCTAGAATGGATGATTTTGAATCCAAGTTGAGATTTATAGGAGAATCTATTGACGCCTTGACAACAACTGTATCTAAGAAAGAATAGGCTGAAAAATCACCAATACAGGCAGTAGGTTCCTCCAATTCAATTCCTTCTTCACATCAGCATTGAGGGTTTAGCTCATGATGCCTCTCATACGATACAGCATTAGGTGATACATGCCAGGTAGGAGTAGAATCATAGGATTGTGAATTAGCCAGATACTGTTCATCATGAAGTTGAGAGACCTGTCAGATTGGATGTTCCAGAATTTAGTGGTGAGCAAAATATAGATACCTTCCTGACGTCTCTAATAGGTTAACCCTATTCGTCACTTGATCTAGCTGATCCTGGAAGTGGGTGAATTGGGCATTCATTTGGGCCTCAATTTGATTACTCAGCTGAGCACTAAACTCCCTAAAAGCTCGATCTAGATTGAAGTTCCTAGCAGCCATTTTCTGATGATAGTTAATGCCATGCCATGTGGGCATACACTAGGGACATTCCTAAGGATTGTACAAGTACCTAAGACCTACATTATGAATTTTATGTAATGCTGGAAATAAAGACAGCCCTAAGAAAGTGTTCCTAAAATGCAACCTAAGGAAGTAGACACTATGGTTTACACCTAATGCGTAGGAAAGTATGAGCTCCTAATCTACTATGCAAATGAATTGTGGAAGACAATTATTATTGTCCTAGAATGCAACCAGCCTATGTTAAATGTGCACTGCAGTAACCTACCACCTGAAGGATTATAATGAGATTTTATGCAAACACCTAAATGTCGTGCTATGTACTACCATGCAGCCAACATATGTAATAATGCATCTAATCATGTTTTGATACCAAATTTGACGCCAGATGCATGCAAGTACTAAAACAAAAGAGATCAATTTAGATTACTAAGAATAATGATTGGCCTAACCCAGTTTCCTACTCATCAGCCATGCCATTTGAAATTCAAGAAGGTGATTTAATGAAAATTCACTAAGCATGCAATATCAGCCCCCAACCATATAAAAGTACTCAAATCAAATAAGACTTACACTAAGCATTAACCCGCTTTCGATCTTAAGGAACATTTCAACAAAAAGGTGGAGGACCATATTCCAATCATGAAAATAACGAAGATTTCTTAACACGGGCTGTAAAGGGTATAGGTGTGGCCCAAGAAACGGGGTTCAAAGCTGCCATCTGGCAGGAATCCAAAGGGAAACATCCATATCACAAAGCAAATAAGTAAGGGACTGAAATGGGGTGGTCAAACCTATAGAACAGGTGTGGAAGGTTTAAAATTCTTTGCAGACAATTTTCTGCAACATTCTTAGTGATTGTAATGCATGGGATTATGAAAGATAAAATAAAATATTAAAGGGGTAGCATTTCTATTACATCCACATCTATTCCCACCATTAACAACATGAAAGAAGAGGGAAGAAGTAGAGAAAATATAAAGTCAGTACTTGGGAATGCAGCAGACCATGCAAAGAAGAATTCCTAGGTCTCTCACCTAGCTTGAATCAATCCAAGGAAGCCTTGGACCTCCAATCTTTGGAGTGGAAGAGTAGCCGCTTGCCTCTCTTTTCAAATCTCATCCATTCATCATTAAAAAAATATGAGAAAGGAGTAGGGGTTTAAAGCTGCTGCCCCCAGTGCCCTTATTACATAAAACTCAAATAAAACAGGCTACACTTAATCGTTCCAAACCGAATATAAATAAAAACTACGCAAACTACTAGTAGTCCAGCCCCTTCTTGTGCTCTCAGGTGAGCCCCATATGGTTGGCCTATGGGCTCCACATGCTCCCGGACTATTCGAATCACAACGAACGATGCTTGATCCACCTCCGTCGTTGGTACAACCAATGAGGGACTCGAATGTCCTCATTAGAGGGTATGTATCTGTAGAAAGGGGGTAAAATGATCCTCATTAAATATGTTATGGTCAGCATTCCAATGTATTTCTTGTCCCTGTTTGTCATTCCTGCCTCAATGGCCATTGAGAAAATTCAAAGGAATTTCCTGTGGAAAGGACGGAAATAGACTGAAAAATTCCATTTGGTTAAATGGGATGTGGTGTGTAAGCCAAAAAGAGGAGGGTTGGGAATCCGGAGGATTAGGTTAACAAACAATGCTCTTCTTTCTAAATGGTTTTGGCAGTTGGGGGAGGAAGATGATCCCAATTTATAGAGGCAAACTATTGCTGCAAAATATGGACTATTTAACAATTGGGAAAACAATCAATTTTTGTTGGCTATGGGAATAGGTATTAGAAAGGAATTTTGACTCTTAGTAATATGTTTAAAACATGAATTTGTTTTGACGTGAGAACCAGGTAAAATAACCAGTTCTGGGAGGATAGTTAGTGCTCTATTAATTCCCTCAAAGTTGACCATCCAGATATTTTTTAAGTAGCCAGAAACAAAGTAATTAGGAAAGTTGTAAGCGATGCAAAATTCAAGGCATATGATTACCTTTATCATAAATTAGGTACTAAGGAGGGTGATTTCGGTGTATATAAACTTGCGAGAATAATGGATAGGAAATGTAGAGACCTAGACCATGTTAGATGCATTAAAAGTGAGGATCAAAGAGTCCTAGTAAAAGACGAAAAAATTAAAGAAAGGTGGATGAACTATTTTCAAAAATTGTTAAATGAGAATCATGTAGGGAATGTCTATTTAGGAATTGGTAGAGAGAGGAGATTAGAGATCATAGATATCTTCATAGGATTAGTGTGACGGAAGTTAAAGAGGCTCTAAAGATAATGAAGATAGGAAAGACATTACGACCAAACAATATTCCGATTGAGGTTTGGAAATGTATGGGAGATGATGGCTTATCATGGTTAACTAAACTTTTAAACAAGATCATTAGAACTATAAAAACTGTCAGATGAGTGGAGGAAAAGTATTATGGTCCCTATATATAAGAATAAGGGGGGATATTCAAAATTGCACAAATTATCGTGGGATCAAGCTTATGATACATACAATGAAACTATGGGAGAGAGTGATTGAACATCGACTAAACATGAAACTAGAGTGTCTGAAAATCAATTTGGATTTATACCTAGGAGATCAATAACTGAAGCTATTTTCCTACTTCAACGATTGATGGAAAAGTATAGAGAAAATAAGAAAGATCTTTACATGGTCTTTATTAACCTAGGAAAGGCATATGATAGAGTACCAAGAGAGATCATATGGTAGGTTTTAAATAACAAAAAGGGTCCCAAGTAGATATATTGACATAATTAAGGATATGTATGATGAAGCGATAACTAGTGTTAGGACAACCAGGGGAGAGACAAGTGAGTTTGCGATCACAGTAAGGTTGCACAAAGGGTCAGCATTGAGTCTATGCCTTTTTTGCTTTAGTTATGGTTGAGTTGACATAGGAGGAAGTGTCATGGTGTATGCTATTTGTTGTTGACATTGTGTTGATTGATGAGACTAGAGATGGGGTAAATGCCAAGTTAGAACTATGAAGGGATGTTTTAGAATCAAATGATTTTAGGATAAGCCAAACTAAAACAAAATATATGGAATGCAAGTTTAACCAAAATAAGAGTAGAAATATGGGAGTAGTTAGAATTGATAACCAAGAGATACCTCAGAGTGACCATTTTCGTTATCTTAGTTCAATTATGCACAAAGAGGGAGGTATTGTAGATGATGTTGCCCATAGAATTAGTGCAGGATGGTTGAAGTGGAGAGGTGCTTATGGAGTATTGTGTGATAGACGAAGACCACTAAAATTAAAGGGAAAATTCTATAAGACAGTTATAAGACTAGTCATGCTTTATGGAGCTGAGTGTTGGGCAGCCAACAAACAACACGTACATAAAATGAGTGTGGCTGAAATGAGGATGTTGAGATGGATAAGTAGCTAGAAAGGATAAAATTAGGTATGACTCCATTTGTGGGAGCTTAGATGTGTAGCACCACTAGGTGATAAAATGAGGGAAAGTTGATTGAGATGGTTTGGGCATGTGCAACGAAGACCAATGACTGCACCAATTAGGCGGAGTGAGACAACACAAGTTAATGATGCTAGAAGGACTAGAGGAAGGCCAAAATTGACCTGGGTGGAGGTCCTAAGGAGGGACATGGCAGTTGGTAATTTAACGGCAGATATGGCCCTAAACAGAGCGGAATGGTGGAACAGGATTCATGTAACCGACCCCAATGGGATAAAGCTGTTTGGTGTTGTTGTTGTTGTTGTTGAAGCCATATAAGGGCTACACGACTTGTAGTTGGCAGGGAAGAATGAAATAAAATAAAAAATAAAAAATTGAGGTTTTCCTCATTAGCTTCATGGTTGTAGCTGTGAATCTCCTTTAGTGGTTGGTGCCCTAGAGTCCAATTGATTGGTGTCGATTGGCATTGCCTTTCCCCCCTGCTCTTCTTTTTCCTATTCTTCTTCTCTTTATTTCATTATTGCTTCTAGTTTTCTCTGTTGTTGCTTACCTTAAAGGAGCGTGTCTACTGTGCTGAATTTAAGGCTAGAAGAATCAAGGTTATGGTGGAGAAACTCTACCTGAACCAGAATTTTCTCTAATCACATAAAGCTGTCATTAATCAATACGCCCTGGGCTAACCTCCAAATGCCCCCCATCTTTTTAAGGATTTCTGTGGGTCTTTCAACAGAGTTTTATTCCCCTATAAGCTAAATTTCTAACTCCCTAAATTCCTCTTGATTCCTCTCCTCTGTTGCTGATTTTCTGACAACCCTAACCCTGGTTGTTTTAAGTCTTGTTTGCTTGAATTTCTAAATAGCCTTGTAAAATCTAAGTTTTATATACTTTTATACATCAAGTTAACCTAAAATTTTGTAAGACTACTTCTCAATAAGCCCTCTACTGGTCTGAAAATTTTCATACAATTCTGACAAGGCTGCAGGGGTATTTTGGCAATTTAACCATTCTGTTCAGAATTTCCAGATTGTCCAGATTATCTGAAAATTTTCATACAGTTCTGACAAGGATGCAGGGTTATTTTGATAATTTAACCATTCTGCTTAGAATTTCCAGATTGTCCAGATTATCTGAAAATTTTCATACAGTTCTGACAAGGATGCAGGGGTATTTTGATAATTTAACCATTCTGCCCAGATTTTCCAGATTGTCTGATCAACCTGGAACTTTATGGAATGATTCTTGACTCCCTAATCTAACTCTCGATAAAATTGAAACTCTTTGAGTACACCCAACCTCTCTTTCCAGGTAGCTGAAGTTCTGTCCAACATTACATTCCTATTGTGGGCCCATTACCAGCAGAAATTAACAGCTCCCTAGGCTGTCCTACACCAATTTTGGTATCAAAGCTAAGTTACAGTTGTGTTCCTATGGATCATTGGGAAGTTATCTACCACAATCATTTAACTTTCCAACAATATAAGGATCAACTGCAGTATCGTTCAGAGGATTATATCAAAAACGAGATTTCTGACATGAAAGAGAAGCTTCCATTCTTTGAATGGAAGAGAAGGCATGACCTCAGTTATAATAAATGGCATTATCTTATTCTACAATGTAGATGGGATCTCTTTCATCAAAGGCTTTGTGATTTCGAAGTGCAACAACAAGAGCTAAAGAATTTTATAGTAACTGAAGTGATGACTTTGAAAAGAAAGCTTGCTGAGTTCGACGAGAGCAATGAGACAAGATCCAAAGTTGACGTTGATCAGAATTCCTCCATCAAGGAAAAGGATGGTGTGATATGTTTATCACCACCCATTCTTCAGCCCAAAGTAAGGCTACAAATGCTTGAGAAGCTTCCAATCCATTTGAAGGCAAAGAAGCACTCTTCCGTCAAGCGTGCTAATCCGCATATGAAGTCCTTTCTTAGTCCACCACATTTGCCACCTCTATTGCGGAGCCCCGATTGATCTTCATGTGACAGCTATGATGGAGATTGGTCAGTTCCAAGTTCAAGGATGAATTTCTCTCCACCCCAGGAAAACGATGCAACCAATGTCAAGAGACTTCTAACTTGAGATGTGTATTAGTCTTAGTAACAAAGGATTGGAGAAGATAAAAGGGAGAGAGAGAAGAAAGAGAAGAGAGGGAGAGAAGGGAGAAAACATGTGTCATATGAGAGTTAGGTTTCTCTCATACGACTTCACTTTATTATAATATGTTGTATATTGTAGACAAATACATTGGTGTATCAATCCATACTACACTTGACCAAAATACCCTCATTGTATACATATACGCTTCCACACATGAACACGCACTACTCTAACACTCCCCTCAAGCTGGAGAATAGATATCGCACATTCCCAACTTGCCAATTAAACGCAAGAATTGTGAGGTACCGAGACCCTTGGTAAAAATATCGGCTAGCTGATTGTGAGTTGGAACAAAAGGTGTGCATATGTGTCCTTTCTTGAGATGGTTTTTGATGAAGTTCCTGTCAACTTCCACATGTTTGGTACAGTCTTGTTGCACGGGATCATGTGCAATACTGATTGCAACTTTATTATCACAATAAATTCTCATTGGTTCTGTGATGTGCCAACCTACTTCAGAGAGTAACATTTTTAGCCAGAAGGATTCACAAATACCATGGGCCATAGATCTGAATTCGGCTTTTGAGCTGGACCTAGCAACAACCGATTGTTTCTTACTCCTCCAAATTACTAGATTTCCCCCAACAAATGAGCAATGGCCAGAGGTAAATCTTCGGTCTATCAAGGAGCCAGCCAAATCGGCATCAGTATCTACCTCAATCTGACTATAGTCATGCTTGTGATAAAGGATTCCTTTGCCCAGACATCCTTTCAAGTATTTGAGAATGATAAAGGATTCCTTTGCCAAGACATCCTTTCAAGAATTTGAGAATCCGATATGTTGCCTCCATATGGTCTTGAGTAGGTGCATGCATAAATTGGCTGATGACACTAACAGAATATGTGATGTCTGGACGAGTGAGGGACAGATATATAAGACACCCCACTAGCCTTTGAAACCGTCCTGCATCAATCAATCTGCCACTGTCATTTTCCTTTATCCTGTGATTGACCTCAATAGGAGTAGTACACAGTTTACACCTTTCCATACCAAACTCTTTCAAGAGGTATAGTATATACTTTCGTTGAGATAGAAAGATGCCTTTGTCTGATGTGGCAACTTCAATCCCAAGAAAGTACCTCAAAAAACCAAGATCCTTGATTTCAAACTCTTTGGCAAGATTACCC